>CAUZXS010002295.1:387500-410000 GCA_963585895.1 Sepioteuthis lessoniana
ACATTCTAAAATTTGAATCATTTGCAAAGTATAGAAAAAGAATTATAACAATTATTTATTTATTTTCAAATTTGGAACGTCCAAAAGTAATGGACAAAAGTGAGAAAAACAATGTAAACAGTCAAAAAACAATAAAAATACATGTACAATCAATACCAATAATAATAATAATAATAATAATAATAATAATAATAATAATATATATATATATATAATATATATATATACAATAATATTTACATATATATATACACACATATACATATATATATATACAATAAAATATATATATATATATATATATATATATATATATATACACACACTATAATATATATATATGTATATATATACAATAATATATATATAGACAATAATATATATAACATATTTATACATATACAAACATATATATATATATATATATAGATACAAATATATATACACATTAATATATATATTCATATATATATATATATTAATATATATGCATATATATACAGAGAGAGAGAGAGAAATATATATATATATATATATATATATATATCTGTATATATATATATATATAGTAAATAAGTAAATTTTGTGACCGTAGTGGATGTTCCCTAGAAGGCTCCCTTTTCAATAGGAACTGCACCGAGGGGAGGGCGGTACTCCTTTCACAGGATTTCTCCAGTTTACCCTTGATACTTTATATTACTGAGTGTTAACCAAGGAGGCATCACTTTTAAAGTCTTTGGTATGATCCGACCTGGGATTGAACCCAGGCTCCTGGACCATTAGCGAACACTATGTACTCTCCTATTTGCCGGTTGATTTATATATATATATATATATATATATATTGCACAAGTAACATGTCACAAATAATAAAAAAAGACAACAAAAATCGCATCTTACAACAGCACAATACACTCTTCGAGCCAATGTAATTGTACGTTCAAAAGCTCATGCCCCTTACCAAAGTAATGCATGTATAAAAACGTCATATAGAATCCACAGTAAAATCCATCAACTCCGTCAAACATTACATAGGTGCAACGGAGGGCACCATAAAACAGAGAATTTGCCACCATAAATTTTCTTTCAAAAACAGAAACTACTCATCCAATACCTCCTCATCCTCGTACATATGGCAACTAAAAGAAACAAACATCTCTCATACAATTACCTGGGATATAATAAAACAATCACCTGCCTACATCAAATCATAAAAAATGCCTTTTTGCCTCCACGAAAAATTAGCCATCATTACCTACCTATCACAAAACACCCGACTAAATAAAAAATCGGAAATCCTTTTAAAATGTAGGCACAAGAAGAAATACCTTTTCTCACACTTTGATCCATACACGTAACCCCTCTAACACCTCAAATATATAAAAAAACAAACAAAAACACCTGAAGCACCGTAAGTACAATTTTCCTACAACAATCATCACACCCGCCACAACATATGTACCATCTTTCTCCATTAACCTCCTAACTCTCTCCACACGCCCCCACTATCTGTTAATTTTCGTTTTTATGAGCATTAAGAATAGGCCCCAACACTCTACATTCATCTTAACTACCACGTACACTCTACCCTTTTCTACAATAGCGTATAAATCACACAATGTTAACACAAAAAATATAACTATTAAAAATAACCATCCCAACCGCTTAACTATTACCCATACCTCCTAAACCCGCCATCTATTTTCTTAATCAATTTCCTTAAAATACTATTATTGTAACCCCTTCATTATTTTCATTACGCACGTACAATCAAAGATAAATATAGTATATATAATATTTACGCAACATTTCATTAATCTATTATTATACCCAAGCCCAACATTGTACAATATTATATTGTAATACAATATATCCCTACTCTTCCCTAAATATAATACCAACATTGTACAATATCATATTGTAATATAATATATCCCTACTATCCCATTGTGATTCTGGTCTACCATAATATAACAGTTTAAATACACTTACGAATCAAATCTTTATTCATTCCCCTGGAAATGCAATGATGAGGTTTTGTTCCTTAGCTATAGCCACGTACACATCCAGAAATAAGATAATGTAGTAAAAATAAGATACACCGATGAATTTATATCCGGTTAAAACAACGCGCTGCGTTTGTACCTTCACTTACACCCACACATACACACAATATACGCAACTATAACCCCACAAGCATACGCACACACTCACACTTACTCCCACACTTGCAATCACACGTAAAGATTCCTACAAAATCCCAACGGTTTTTTTACTGTATTTTTTCGATTTTCGATTCATTTCATTTTCTCAACTGCCTGATGATTGTTGTTTTGCAAAAAACTCCATGAAACCCAAGGGTCGCAGTGTAAATTCCATGAATTAAATACATAGATCTGATATATATTTATTTATTATTATTATATAATAGCTATATCCTAGATATTGAGCACCGTCCATATTATATTGCACTTGGTTCGACACAAACCCACAAAGTGATTTAGTGACAACCAGCTCTGTTATTATATATATATAAGTAAGTAAAGTTGGCGACCGTTGTCGAGGGTGATATGAAGGCTCACTTTTTGATAGCTACTACACCAAGGTATTGAGAGGGCACTACTCCTTTCCTTTGTTAGTTTGAAACTGTTTTCTTTCATTTTAAATATATATATATATATATATATATATATTATATGATACTTACACACACACACACATATATATATATATATAGGTCTATAGGATAGTTATTCAATAAGCCAGAGTTTGTGAGTATATAATGTGTGTATATATATGTGCGTGTGTGAGAGAGAGAGAGAGAGAGAGAGAGAGCGAGAGTGTGTGTGTGCTTATGTATATATGAGTTCATATATGTATGTATATGTGTGTTTATATGTCTATGTGCATATATATATATATATATATATATATATATATATATATATATATATACACACATATATATATATATATATATATATGTATGTGTGTGCGTATATATATATATATATATATATATCAAAATGTCAAAATCTGTTCTCTTACTTACAATTCATTTTATCGTGAGTACACACTTTAGTTCTATTTGACACATAGATAGGATCCTCTCAGTTGCTACCACTCTCGGCCGTAGTGGACCTGGGAGTGATGGCAATGTAGGGGTACTCCAAACAAGACAGTCGTTTGGGGTGGGGTTACCCGTCTGCAGAGAAGCAGTTGGTGTACTCTACAACCCTAGCCCACAGAGCTAGTCAGGGGTTGGTTTCAGTGATCAGATCCATACTTATTCTGATGTGTCAAAATATTCGAACACGTTCTCCGTTAGGGTCGATGTTTTCTACCTCGGCATATCGACTCTTGTTTAATCCTGGTGAAATAAATAGCTAGTGGTGGTGACTGTATCAGGAAAAAAAAAAAGAAGAGTTTTGGACTTGGAAACTTGCTCTATTAACTTATCCGTCGTGAATAGCAGACATTACTTTCGAAGCGATTATTTTACTGGTAGTTTTATCTATTCCTACGCGCGTCTCCGTTTGTTTGGATTGCTGCTTTTGAACGGAAGAATGTTTTGCTTATACTGGCGTCACTACGATAGCAAGTCCAATATCTTGCTCAATGTCAGTGTGTTTTCAATTCTGTTGGCAATTGTAGAGTGCCTTGCGCGCAAAGCCAACTTGGTATTATATACTTAAATATAGATTCCTATAAACAATTCATAATACTTTCTAACTATTGACTTCATTCGGAGTGAAATACAATATTATTCAAAGTGCAGATGCATTCTATGGAAAAGTTGTTTTTTAGTAGATAAAAAAAAAGGTATATTCAAGAAATATCGAGACTGAAGCTCTATCTACTCTTTTAGAAATTAACAATAGATAAAAGGTTAATTTTCTTCAAAATAGTCCTCGTGAAATTAAATACTTATTCACTGCGAGGTTTTTTCTTGGTATCGAAACACTTCTCAAAGTGTTGATACAGAGTTCAACTACACGATTGTATTTACTTTATTTTCTAAGAACTCAAATATTATCCTTGAGATAAATATTGAATTTTGGAAGCAACGTCACACAGAGCTAAGCCTGATGAGCAAAGAGAGTACCATGCTTAAAAAAAGCATCGAATTTAATTTCAAATCCCCTGCTCCGCAAAAGCCCTAAATTGTTTAAACGAAGTCTCGATGTTTAAATATCACATAATAGAAGTCACTCAGCTGTCAATAAGTCAAAGATGAAATTTTATAAGATAAAAAAGAATTTAATTTTGACACATAAGAATTCTACCTAATATTCTAATAGTCAGGTTTTTATGACATGACATTTATTGATATTTAGATGACAACTGATTCGTTAAAAGGGGAATAGAAATAAGACACACATACAACACAAGATACAAATACAAGACTCATGCAGATTCAGAGCAGAGAAAAAAAAATTGGGAGCAATGGCAATGATGGGGGACTCCGCATTCCCCGAAGCTCCAGCATCACTGAAACTTCATCAGACTGTTTAGTGTTATATACAGGACACTCGTTGGGGGGTGGTCTTACCCCTCTGCAGGAGTGCAGTCGGTGTATTCTACAGCTCCACCCGACTTGGCAATACATAGTTAAGTGTCAAAACAGTTTTATTTCAGATAATTCGGTTTAGCATAAGTAGGCAGTTTAAATGTCAAAACAGTTCTATTTTGAGCATTTCACTTAAGCGTAAATACGTAGTTTAAATGCAAGAAAGAGTAAACTCAAGAAACCACGGTTGAGTTCTATTTGATTCATAGAAAGGACCCTTGTTAAGTGCTACCGCTCCTGGCCAGAGTGGACCTGAAAGCGATGGCAGTGAAGGGGTACTCCCTATTTCGTAATGCCCGAGCAAAACTGGAGACTAACCATCAGATTGTTTAGAGTCATATCCAGTATACTCGTTGTGGGGAAGTTTTACCCCTCTACAGAGATGCAGTCTGTGTATTCTGCACCCCCAGCCGACTTGGCCATCAGTTATTTTTAAATATAAAAATAGTTCTATTTTAAACAAATCAGTTCAGCATAAGTATTGTTTTCTTTTGCTGACACAGTTAAATATAGAAAAAGTTAATTTCATACAATTCAGTTCAGCCTAAGTGCACAATTTTGTTCTATTTCACCCGTAGATAAGACCCCATCAGGTGCTACCTCTCAGGGTCAAAGTGGACTTGGGAGCGATAGCAATGAAAGGGGTACTCCGCATTCTCCAAAGCTCCAGCATTACTAGAATCTCACCATCTGATTGTTTAGTGTCATATCCAGGACACACGTTGGCGGCAATCTTATCCGTCTGCAGAGGTGTATTCTACAGCCACAGCCGACTGAGCTATTCTGGAATAGTTACAGAGAGGCTAGCTGACTATTGTTAACGACTTTGTTAACGACTTCGTCTAACTTTGATAGTTTTCGTAATGGGAGGTAGGTGGCCGTACAGTTTGGGCTTTGTGGGGTGTTGCCTCTATGATTTGTTCAAAATTGCACGCAGCATTCTTGTGTAGTTGCCGTCAAGCTTTTTCTCCATTCGTTTAATTAGCGTCATATATATAAGAACAAAAAGGATCTAGTTTTAAATAATGTACAAGTGTTGATATGCTATAAAACAAAACCCAACAAAATTTAAATGTAAACTTACAATGGACGCGATTCCCTAACCTCGAGGCATAAAATGAGCCGAGCGGGTTGAAATACCGTTAAAAACAATCAATTTCTGCCTGAATGCTTGCGGCGGCTGACTTCACTAGGGTGCTTGACAAAGTAACTGAGAGAGAGAGAGAGAGAGAGAGAGAGAGAGAGAGAGAGAGAGATATTATTGAATGGGACTGTTTAGTGAAGACTTCATCCACAACCATTTCGTACGAACGAGCCGCGTGCCTCTTCTGTAGTATGGTCATCTGTGTGGATGGAAAGTCAGAAACGGAACACAACGAATTTCTTCACAAATTTGAAAAATATTCTTGTTTTCTTCTCTCTCACGTTTTTAACTGTGTTATAGATTTACTCTCAATTCGGCACCTCCGAGTGTAACCTGACTTCAAACTACGAACGCACTTTCAGACTGACTCATTATTGAATCAACTATTATGTGCTAGGGTGCACGGAAAGTAATTAGTTACCTTCATTTTCAACGACTAAAGCCTCGCGGGAAGGCGAGCTTTTTATTCCACTTTTGAATAAATCGGTGCTTCCCCCATTCTCCTCGTATAAAAAAAAAAAAAAGAAAAAAAGAAAAAGAGGAAACGTTTGAAAGACCGCTTTCAACTGCTTTGTTTCTGAATGTTCTGTCATTTCTGAAATTTTCTAGTGATCTTAAATACAAATCTGTGGGTGCTAAATCTGGTGGCCGTGTTTTGTGCGATATGTTTACCGTTTACATATTTATATACATTTTATTTGTAAGCGAATAATTTGTGAGTAACTGGCCTTATGAGTCGAGTGTTCGCCAGTGGTCCAGGAGACCGAGGTTCAATCCCAGGTCGAGTCATAGCAAAAACTTAAACAATGGTATTTGATGCCGCTTTGCTTAACATTCAGCATTATAAGGTAAGGATCAAGGGGTAAAGTGGAGTAATCCAGGGAAAGGAGTAGCACCCTCCCCTACACCTCGGTGTTGTAGCTATTGAAAAATGAGCCTTCGGGTCACCCTTGACTACGGTCGCCAACTTTACGTACTTACTTTATTTTAAGATAAGTTAGAGCTAATTTGTTTGCACACAGTCGAATATTTTTAAGTATTGCTATTTAATACCAATAAGTATATCAAATATTAATTTTTTGTTTACACTCAGTTAAATGGTTTCAAGTATTGCAATCTAATACTTATAATTTTATTTATCAAGTGTGCCTATTTAATTCAAACAATTTCCACACAAATGTATGGGGGGTGTCCTCGTGGTGTAATGGTTAAAACGATGGACTGCGAAATCGTAGTAAGCGAGTTCGTACTCCAGTCGCGCTATAACGTTCACGTTCAGGCAAATACCCTTGGGAAAGGTATTAACCCCTTATCCTCCCAGCTAAGGGTTAAATAGTACCCCTACTATTCTTCTAGGAGAATAGCTTTGGCATTAAATAGCCTACAAAGGTTGATATGCCATTAAACAGAGAAACCAAACCAAACAAATGTATGGTTTCAAATAATTGATTATTACAATAATCCTTAGTAAATGATTGAACAGTTCTGTCTGACCTATAAATGAGAATCTAAAAACTACAACTACTTCGAACCTAATAGTGATAAAGAGTGAAGCTAATAGTAATAAAGATGTAATTCAGATTCTTCAAGCTCCAGATGCGGAGCCTCTTCTTCAGCTGCAGTTTAGTGTCGTATCCAGAACATATCTGGTTGGGTTTTATGGCATGTCAAATATTGCTGGTTATGTAATACCAAATTCCTTTTTATACATATAAACAGTTCATTTTCAAACAATTCAGTTTAGCATAAATACACCGTATAAATGTAAAAACAGTTCTATTTCAAGCAATTCATTTTAGCATCAGTACACAGTTTAGTTCTATTTGTCTCATAGACTGGACCCTATTAGATGCTACCTCTCCGGGCCAGAGTGGACCTAAGAGCGATTGCATTAATAGGATACTCTGCATTCACCAATGCTCAATCATTACTGGAACCTCACCATCAGGTTGTTTAATGTCATAATCAGGACACTCATGGGAGAGGGGTCTTACTCCGGTGCAGAAATGCAGTCCATGTATTCTCCATCCCAGTCGACTGGACAATATATCTGGTGAGTGGAGTGGGACATTGGCCCAACGGTTAGAGTGTTCGCCAATGGCCCGGGAGACCTGGGTTCAATCCCAGGTCGAGTCATACCAAAGACTTTAAAAATGGAACTTGATACCACCTTGCTTAACACTCAGCATTATAAGGTACGGTTCAAGGGTAAAGTGGAGCAATCCTGGGAATGGAGTAGCGCCCTCCCCTACACCTTGGTGTAGTAGCTATCGAAAAGGGAGCCTTCGGGTCACCCTCGACTATGGTCGCTAACTTTACTTTACTTATAGATCTAACGATCTTATCTTTCCTTCAATTTGTTCGGCTTCAATTGTTGAAAACGAAGAGGATTTTTAAAATTATATTTAAGTAAATTTAACAATACCTAAAACCACAAACTTATTAGTCATTCATTTCTTTTTAAATCACTAAACAAGACAGCATAATGTAGATTGAGATTTTTGTGCTAGAAAATTGGAGACACTACTCTAGTAAACTAGTTTCTATTTTTCTATCTGCAATGACATTTTTCGAATATTTAACAAGAGTTATGTGACAGATTACCACATCTATAAAAATTGTAAGAAACTCATGTTTATATTATTCAAACCACATTTCTGTATTCAACAAAATTGAAGCAGAGGCGACTGGAGCAGCCCCCGAGAGACCTACTTAAGACCACAAACTGTATTCGCCCTGGTGTTAAATTATGAAGATTGTCACACACAAAGCGCAAGAAACAATTCATCACGTACCCTCGCATATAGCAAATTTCATCAGAAAATGAAACGCTTTTTCTGAATCTCTCTAATGCCAAGAAAACAAATCGAGAGAAAAGGAAAAGCCACGTGGGAAAATTGGGTTCGAGAGATCTGAATAAAAATGCAACATAGGCAGTTCACACATTCGGAATAAGTTGGACACTTTGAATATATTTATGAGCTGTTGTGTTCACACTAAATTAATCAGCTCTCATCATGAAGTAATGGCAGTAAATGAAATCTATTATATAACAGGACCAAAATATAAAAGAGTTATTTCCTATATTTCCTGGGTTACATGAGACCAGTAGCAAGGAACTCTCCTTGATTGAACAAATCCTGGCAGCAACACCCCACAAGGCACCAACTATACGGACACCTGCCTCTCATCACGAAAACTATTCAAGTTAGACGAACCAGTTAGATTAGCAAAATACCTTGCGCATCCCAAAATATGGAGACCAAGACCTTGCCTGTTGATGTTTGCGTCTTTGGTCGCTTTCGACGGCTTTCACCAGCTGCTGTCCACTCAGCTGACTGTCGATTTGACTCCGGAGTGAAGTGGTGGATTCATGTTTCATCCATTGTCATATATGTACGTAAAAACTCTTTTTTGTTGCATTGAAACAGTTGCAAACAACGCTCTGAATCATGGACGCGTTGTTGTTTTTAATCGACTCTGAGCAAATGTTCATGCAGAATGATGAATATACTACCTTCTGATATCTTCAACTCCTCTGCTATTTCACGTAATTTCAATTTACGATCGGCCAAAATGAGTTTGTGGAGGTTTTTGGTGTTTTCCGTGACAACTGCTGAATTTGGGCGATCTGAGCGTTCAGCATCATTTATGTCAGTACAACCGCGTTTAAAGTCAGCATATAACCTATTAGCCGTTGTTTCCGACGGAGCAGAATCCGAATAAATCTCGCTTGAACAGTATTTTTCCCATCAGAAAGCAGTGCTTTATCAACAAACGAAATTCAGATTTCACCATTGTTTTGAAAATTTGCAACAATAACGTACCATAAATTCTCCCGAACTATAGAGGTTTTCCTTCTCCAAGTTCGGTTGTCTCACTAAAGCTGAAAAGCCTAATCTTTCCAACAAAAGGAGGAGTCGGATTCGTGCTTTTTTTCAAAGGCATTAGCGCAAAGTGAAACCAAACAGCCTCGTTCAGGATTTGAACTTTGCTAGTCGAGTTAATTCCCTTAGAAACCGTTACGTTACTCTACGCGCTTTTATGCGTGTCAAGCGGGAAAGGAGTCTGTTGAGAAAAATAGACATAGAAAATTGAAGATTAGGAAGTGGAGGAGGACGTAAAAATTCATTTGCGTTGCCGAGTTAAAGTAAAAACCAGCTACAATACCAATACAGAATTGATTATTCTGGCAATGTTGTTAGTTCTGTAGACATTGGTACACTCCACTTCCAGTCTATAGGCAGATAAGAATAAGTATGGCGTGGCGGTTAGAGAACATAATAGATCAAATACATTTCAAGAGATGAAAATTCTTAGTTTGCCCCCAAAATAGAGAATTGCATGACAAAATGAAACAGATCAAATCAGTAGACCATTTAGTCGGCAATTAGGTAAAGAGATTCTGAAGGAGTTTTAAGTCGTATGGACTTCGGGGCAAGATATGAATATAGGAGAGCTTAATGCGAAATGCCGGGTTGGCGGTACCCAGTTGGTAGAGAAAAAAATAGAATTTTTATCCATTCATCTACATTAGAGCATCTACCATTCTGCGCTGATGACCAGACGAGATTGGTTCGCAATGTTTAATGCCGATCGACTTTAACAGATAGAATGTCATTCAGGTATATAAGGACAAGATAAGAAAAGAAAAATATAACGTAGACAGATATTAACGGATAAAAAGAAAAAAAGTTTTGGCGCATAAATATATTAAAGGCAGAAAAATGCTTTCCAAAAAGTTAAATGACATTCAAGAAGAAAAACCAAAAAACAAAAAACAAAACAAACAAAACAAAACAAAAAAAAACAACAAATAAACAAAGAAAAGAAAAAATAAACACACATACAAAAAACAAAGAAATGAAAGCAAAAAACAACCACATCAAAACCTACAAAAAGCAACCAATACACATAAAATAACTAAGCAAGAACCCTCCCCGCTAAATATTTATTTCTCTCGTGGAAAAGATCACGGTTTTTACTGTTGAGGCCTAATTAGGTCGAAACAGCTGTCCGGTGTTTGCCGGATTTTCTGGTCATCGCAATTCAATCTATTATAATTCCTCTACTTAAAAAAATGTACTCCTATTTTCTTGCCCATGAGGTTATAATTTCGCGAATGCGTAGGGAAGACGTAGCCCTAGAGCCGTGTTCTCTGTAAGAGTACAGGCATAACTACAAGACACATGAGGTTAATTGGCCGCGTATTTTACCATGACTAGTTTGGTATCGCTTGTGTGCGATGTGGACCAGTAGCATTTCGGCTCGACATTCTGTGGTCGCTGGTTCAATCTCTCAGTGGAGAAGATCACAGTAGACACTGCTGATGAGAACTAATAAGATCGAAACAGCTCTCCAGTGGTTCTGCACGCAGTGTTTGCCCGATTTTCTGGTTATGGTAACTCAATTTATAATATAAATTCTCAACTTAAAAAATGTATACTTCTTTGTTGCAGAAAATCTACCCTATACTCAGGTTGATTGGGTTTTATGTCATCAACTATTGTATGATATTTAATGCCGAATCCTGTTATATATATATATATATATATATATATATATATATATGATGTGTAATCGAATGGTTTTTGTGGATATCATTTTAAAACGAGCCAGAGATTTATTTGTTTGCACACAGTTAAAACAGTTTCAAGTGCTGTAACACTAACAATTTAATATCAGTCATTTGTTTGCACATTTAAATGATTATGCATATAAACTTCGTGAGTGAACAGTTTATCGATAATCTTATTTTTAGAAAAAATTGAGCTAATTTATTCGTACACAAGTATTACTATTGTTTGCACACAGTTAAACAGTTTCAAGTGCTGTAACAATAACAATTTAATATCAGTCATTTGTTTGCACATTTAAATGACTATGCATATAAACTTCGTGAGTGAACAGTTTGTCGATAATCTTATTTTTAGAAAAAATTGAGCTAATTTGTTCGTACACGAGTATTACTATTGTTTGCACACAGTTAAACGGTTTCAAGTGCTGTAACACTGACAATTTAATATCAGTCATTTGTTTGCACATTTAAATGATTATGCATATAAACTTCGTGAGTGAACAGTTTATCGATAATCTTATTTTTAGAAAAAATTGAGCTAATTTATTCGTACACAAGTATTACTATTGTTTGCACACAGTTAAACAGTTTCAAGTGCTGTAACAATAACAATTTAATATCAGTCATTTGTTTGCACATTTAAATGATTATGCATATAAACTTCGTGAGTGAACAGTTTGTCGATAATCTTATTTTTAGAAAAAATTGAGCTAATTTGTTCGTACACGAGTATTACTATTGTTTGCACGCAGTTAAATGGTTTCAAGTATTGCTATTTATCACTAGTAATTCTATTCAACACTTTTTATTCATACATTTGTACAAAGTTAAATGGTTCCCAGTAATGCTATGAAATATCAATAATTCAATTTTCACACACAGTTAAATCGTTTCAAGTACGCCTATCTAACACGAATAATTCTATTCAGTATTAAACATTTGTTTGCAAACGCTTAAATAGCTTCCAGTATTGTTATGTAACACCAATAGTTTTACTTGGACACAGTTAAACGGTTTCGAGCATCACTATGTAACACTAACAATTCAATTTAACATCAGTCATTTGTTTGCACCAAGTTAAATGGTTAAACAGTTTTATTTGATCAATAGAACGGACCCTTACAGGTTCTACAACTCCTGATCAGAGTGGACCTGGTAATAATGGTAATGTAGACGTACTCCACAATCCCGAAATCTTCTGGATTGGAGCCTCACCATCTGATAGTTTTGTGTCTTATCGATGACATTCGTTGGAGGCGGGTATTACCCCCTCTGCAGAGATGTAGTCGGCGTATTCTTCAGCTCCAGCCGAGTGGGCTACCTATACATTGGATTTTGAGTCGGTCAGAGCAAAATGTCAAAATAAAGCTTTCGCCGCAATGAAAACTCACGCACATATTTACCCAATCCTTCAGTCTGGTTCAGGATGTGACACAAGGTCAAATTTTTGCGCAGTTAAAACTTATGAGAAATATTTCTTCTTGGCTGGTTGCCTTACCAAGGTTACTATCGTTAAATAGTAGGGCAGTCTGCCCAACTATTTACCGATAGCTGAGAACAGAACAGATGGATTCATACCTTTCCCAAAGGCATTAGCGTGAAGTGAAATTAAAATAACTTTGTCCAGGATCTGAACTTCGGACTCTGATTTCATTTCCTACGACTAAAACAGATTAAGCGCATTTCTTAGTTCAAATACCCAGTAAGAGATGAAGTGCTTGATTTGGTTTGGTTTTATGGCCTATCTACTAAGTTATTTAATGCCAAATCCATTTTTATACATATAAACAGTTCTATTTCAAACAATTTTGTTTAGCATAAGTACACAGTTTTGTTCTATTTGACCCATAGATAGGACCCTATCAGGTGCTACCACTACGGACTAGAATGAACCTGAGAGCAATGACAAATAAAGGAATACTCCGCGTTTCTCAAAGCTCAAGCATTACTTGAGCCTCACCATCAGATTGTTCATTGTCATATCTAGGACACTCGTTGGGGGAGTCATACCCTTCTGCAAAGATACTGTCGGTGCAGCCTCTGCCGACGGGTCCACAAAGTATTTGAACAAAGTAATCATTAAAGCATGTCTTAGTAAAGATACGCAACAAGAAAATGAAGTATTTAATTTTGACATAACGTTAATTTTACAATAAATTTATCGATCCTTTTTTTATTGACCCAATAAAAACCGAACTTTATTTTTCGTAGGACCTACAACTTAGTAAACGCCTGGGGGTGTCCCCGTGGTGTAATGGTTAAAGCGATGGACTGCGGAATCGTAGTACGCAAGTTCGTACTCCTGTCGCGCTATTACGTTCACTTTCGGGCAAACACCCTTGGGAAAGGTATGAACCCCCTTGTCCTCCCAGCTATGGGTTAAATAGTACCACTACTGTTCTTCAAGGAGAATAGCTTTGGCATTAAATAACTTACAAAGGTTGATATGCCATTAAAGAAAGAAACCAAACCAAACCTTAGTGAACGCCATTGGAAAGTCAAAATTTATGCATACTTAGTTACAATGGCTCGTATTATGGATATGAACAATACGATTTTGTTGAAGTCTTTATTTTCAGTAAACCAGAAAAAAAACGTAAATGATTAAGATAATTTTCACCCTGACGTCTATATTTTACGGTTGAATGAAACTATAGAGATTCGTTTTCGCAAACCTGACAGACACAAAGTAAACTTGCTGTCTGGTACTGAAAGATTATAAATCGAACATCTTGATAAAAAATAGGTTTGGGAATTTTCAAAATCTAAGCTCAAATACTCTCTACGGTTCCATAAATCAACGCAGACAAATTTGATGGTTCTTTAGTTGACAGACGGATATTTGTTGAATTATATATATATATATATATATATATATATATATATATATATATATAGCTAAAGATGACAGACCTAAAATTTCGTTCATTTTAAGAAAAAAAAAAAAAATTGGAAATCACATCTGATTTAAATATTAAGTTATTTCCCCGCTTTGTTTATAAAACGAAGTGCTAAAGTATCTGACTGTTGGAACAACGATAAGTAAAAGTTTATACCACGCTTCCCTATACTGGAGTTCAAACTGAGCCGATGATGTATTACGATTACTCTTGGTCGGTAGAACTTAGAACATACACAAAAAGGGAGGGTGTTCTAGATATAACACTAAAATATCTAATGGTAAGGTTCTAGTTCTGGAGTGAGTGGAGTACTCCTTCTTTGCCATTACTCTCAGGTCTACTCTGACCCGGAGTGGAAGTAGCTGATAGGGTTTCATCTGATTGGTTGGTTTATTGGTTGTGATTTTATGGCCTTTGTAGGTTATTTAATGCCAAATCCATTTTTTTATCCTAATAGTCATTTTTTTTCAAACAATTCAATTTAGCATGAGAACTCAGTTTATTAAAAACATTTCTATTTCAATCTATTCAGTTTAGTCAACCAATTCTGTTTAGTATAAGTATAGATTTTCTCCATACACAGTTAAATGTCAAATCCGTTCTGTATTAAACAATTCAGTTTAGCGCACGTACAGTTCAATTTCAAAGAAATCAGTTTAGCATATGTACGCAGTTTAAATGTAAGTACACTGTCAAAAACATTTCTATTTCAAGCTATTAAGTTCTAATTCAAACAATCCAGTTTAGCATAAGTATGCAGTTTAATTCTATTTAATCCATAGATAGGACCCAATCAGATGCTACCACTACGGGCTAGAATGAACCAGGGAGCAATGGAAAATAAAGGAGTACTCCGTATCTCCCATAGCCCCTGCATCGCTGGAACCTCACCATCAGATTGTTTAGTGTCATATGCAGGACACTCGTTGGTGGGGGTCTTACCCCTCTGCAGAGAAACAGACGGTGTATTATACATCCCCTAGCCAACTTGGCAAGGTTTTATCTGAGTCAAATAGAACTATCTAATCACTTACAGCACATGAAGCTATTTAACTGTGTGCAAATAAATGATTAATATTAAATAGAATTTTTAGTATTAGATAGCAGTACTTGAAACCATTTAGTGTCCTGGTTATGCCATTAAACTGCATTTGATAATGAGGGTCTAGTCTTGGAATTTGTGTAATGAGTACTCTACTGAGGCTCTAGTTCTGGAGAGAGTGGAGTATTCCTTCTTTGCCATTACTCTAAGGTCAACTCTGACCCGGAGTGCTAGTACCTGTTACGGTCAGATCTATGGGTCAAATAGAAGTGGTCAATCTTTTACTGGGAATTATGATAATTATTGAAAAGAATTATTAGTGTTGAAAAGTCGTGCTTGAAACCATTTAACTGTGTGCAAACAAATGATTAATCTTGAATTGAATTATTAGTATTACGTAATAGTACTTGCTAGGCTCTTATCAATGGTACAAAAAGATCTTTAAAAATATTTGTATGGAATAGAACCGTGTGAAAGCCCCAATCCCTGCAAAGAAAACAAAAAACAACAAAAACAAAAAAAAAACAAAAACAAAAAACAAACAAACAACAACAAAATAACAAACCCAAAACAACCATCCCAATAAAACAAAACTTTTCGATTAATTGCCCGCAAAAAAATGTAAATATTAACATGAAAATATGAACGCGATTCACGAACTTCTAGGCATAAAATAATCGTCGACAGGTTGACATGCCGTTAAAAAAATAATTAAAGAATCCAAATTCTTATAGATTCATTTCTACCCAAAGGGTCATTTAAATTTACTCTGTTATTGTGTGTGAAATCATTTCTTACATGTTGAATTAAATCTGTGAACAGATAACAGAAGACATTTCGTTATTAAAACGATTTAAACCAATTACACCGGTATACCGGTGGTATTTTTATTTCCACCCCACCCACTTACTGTAACACCGGTATACCAGTGCAGACGTTATGCTCAAATAGCAGAAGGTAGATTCAAGCACAGGTCTCAAAGAATTAAAGCACAAATTCAGAATTTAATCAATTGACTGATTTTTAATGGCATATCAACTCATCTGGGTTATTCTATTCCTAGAGGTTATGGAACTGCGAACTTTACACGTTATATTTACATTTTTGTTTAGTTTCAAAATAATTTTTTGCACATGGTTACCAACCCCTCAGCTTGCGCAAGATATGACACAAGGTCAATTTTTAAGCGGAGTTTAATAGGTTTGAATTCAGAGTTTTCCTTCTCCGAGACTAGTTGCCACACAAAGGCTGAAGAATCTAGTTTACCATACTATTTACCCATATCTGGAGGGAGAATAATTGAATTCATACTTTTCCCAAGGGTATTAGTGCTATGTGAAATGCAATCAGTCACGTCCAGGATTTGAACCCGTGTCGTCGTGTTCATTTTCTACGACGATAACTCTTACATCACGGGCACCTCCTCATGGTTATATAAGTATTGCTATATCATTCTAATAATATTCAAACTGATCCATTTGACATATATTTGGAATGGTCCTGGGTTTGGTTTGGTTTAGTTTGATTTTATAGTACATCAACCATTATTGGTTATTTAAGGCCAAATCCTATTTTTACATATATATCAAATACATAGGTTTAGAAAACACCTTTTGTTGATACACACAGTTAAATGATCAAACAGTTCTATTTCTAACAATTAAATTTAGTATAAGTCATTTGCTTACTCTCAGTTTAAATGTTATACAGTTCTCTTTGAACCATAGATAGGACCCTATCAGGGGGTGCCACACCGGGCCCGAGTGGACCCAGGAGCGATGTCAAGAGGTACTCCACATTCCTCAAAGCTCCAGCATTATTGGAACCTCATCGTTAGATTGTCTAGTGTTATATCCAGGACACCCGTTAGGGGTGTCTTACTACTCTGCAGATGTTGGTTGTTTGTTTAGGTTTATGGCATATCAACCTTTGTAGGTTATTTAATGCCAAATCCATTTTTATACAAATAATCAGTTCTATTTCAAACAATTCAGTTTAGCATGAGTACATAGTTTAATTGTCAAAGACATTTCTAATTCAAGCAATTCAGTTTAGTCAAACAGTGCTAATTCAAACAATTCAGTTTAGCATAAGTTCGCAGTTTAGTTCTATTTAATCCATAGATATGACCCTATCAGGTTCTACAACTCCGGGCCAAAGTGGACCTGGGAGCGATGTCAATGAAAGGGTAGACTGCATTCCCCAAAGCTCGAGCATTGCTGGAACCTCACCATCAGATTGTTTAGTGTTATATCTAGGGCACATGTTGCAGAGTTGTCTTATCCTCTTGCAGAGTTGCAGTCTACAACACCAGCCGACTAGGCTGAGAATTGTCCTGGGAGTAACGGCAATGAAGGGCTACTTCTGGAGTCTCATCATCAGACGCAGTTTAGAACCATACCCAGAACACTTCTTTTGGCAGGGTGTCTTACTCCTTGCCAAAGTGATACTATCAATGTTTTCTATGTTTCGTTGACAGCGCGAACAATATAATTAAGTTATTCTCTCTAAAATAAAAACTTACTAAAATATTTAGCGAATGTAGAGATTATCACGAAAATCAGTCAAATAAGGAATTGTAAAAGACCTTAAAATGAGGTTTTTAAAATCGACAATTTAGAGCTAAAATTCTATATTAGTTTGTGTGTGTGTGTGTGTGTGTGTGTGTGTGTGAATAGCGGAAACCAATAGTTTGAATAGAGTAGCATCAAAGAATAATTTTAAAACAAAAATCAACCGCGTTGTAGAGATATCAGATAAATCTGAAGAGATTCAAGTTAATCCACTGGACAATGTTTTTATTCTAGAAGGTATGCTTTTTATGATTAGATTGTAAATCAAGATAAGAAACATGAAAGTGATACATGTAAATGTCTGGCGATAAAAACCAGTCAATATTATCAATGATTAAGAAGATACTATTTCTCAGCCGACGTTTCCTCTATCTGTTCATTTGAATCGCTGTTTCATCTCGATGTGATTATATATATATATATATATATATATATATATATATATATAAACACTTGCAACTGCTTCCCCACCATTAAAAAAAAGGTGTGCTGACAGCAAACAGACATCGGCCGACAACTGGGGTTAGACATGGTTTCTGGGCCAAAGCAACATTATCATATAATCCAGAATGCGCAAACAGTATCTAACAATACCACCACTTTGTTGGTTATCAATTACATCCTGATAATGCAAAATCAACATACCACCACATTGGGTAATCTTTTGTTATATTCACAACTTTTCAGAAGTTCAATAGATAACTTGCTGATGGAATATAGGATCTTGATAAGACATTTTTAGATTAAATTTGTATTTTTTGTAAAGAAAAAAATATCTAGAAAAGGAATAAATTGAAGCCGACGAATTATGCAGTAGTTATCATGCAAGTTGGTTACGATAAAGGGAGTTTTGTTTACATGTAGTGTTCAATTGCTGTTACCATTAACAAAATGACGATTATTATTTGAATTTCAAATTTCCCGATGTAGCAAGTTTCGTCAGTCAGATTTCCAGGAAACAAGATTCCCAGTTTATTTCTACTAATATATTTGTTGAACAGGGTTTGTTGTATGTATTTACCCAGCCCCACCCCGGCACGAGCTGGATGTGAATCAATGTCATTTTTTAAGCGGAGTTAAACGTGATTCAGTTTAGTTTTCCTTCTTCAGAACCGGTTGCCATACTAAGGTTAAAGAGCTCAGTCTGTCCTACAATTTGCCCATATCCAGAGTTGGATTCATACCTTTGCTAACTATAGTAGCGCTATATAAAACGCAAACAGCCTCGTCTAGGATTTGAACTCGGGTCGCTGTGTCCATTTCCGACGACGTTAACCATTACACCACGGGCACCAGGGTTAGATGTGAGATGAAAATTATTCCATATATTTTAAAGCTCTGATATGGTCATCATTTTTGTAGAATATAAAATTAATTTATAAAATTAAAGACGTTTAATTGCCAGAACAAACTAAACAGAAAATATGCATAAGGAAATAAAATACAAAAATTGCAAAGTATACAACTTCGTTCACTTTTGTAGTTCGTAGGTGGTGATGGAAGTTTTCTTTAGGGAAAGAAAATGTGACAGAGCTAAAACTTCAGTAACGTAATTTAAGAAAGTTCTTGGTTGCTCGCCGAGTGTTGCTAGTCGTATACTGACAGTATTGTTTTACTGTGTAACGATGTCTTCAGTTTACTATGAGGTTCACGAGCGACAGACATCCCAGAAATAAGATTTGGTTTGGTTTTATAACATATTAATCATTGTAGGTTATTAAATGCCAAATCCGTATGTCAGGTCACTCATAGCGCTACATAAAATTGTCGTCCTAAAGAAAACAACACTAAAGCTTTATTTGAAAACTTTTATTGAAAAAAATCAATTCAAGTAACTTCATTATGTTGTAGAGCTGTTATCTATTCAATGTAGCCGCCTCCAGACTCAATCACCGCCTCGATACGGATCCGGAATTGGGAGCATGCCTTTTCCAAAAGCACCGGCGGGCGATTGGCGAATACTCGGCGGATGGCGGCGATCAGGCTGGCTTTGGTGTTGTGGGAGGTCATGTTGGTGATGTTCTCGACGTATGACCAGACGAAGTAGTCTAGCGGGTTCAGGTCGGGGAAGAGGGTGGGCAGTGAGAGAAGGTACAAAGTCGTAGCACTCCTTCTGAAGCCAAGCCTAGGTCTCTTTGGATTTGTGGGCCGGCGCCGAGCCCTGCTGCCACACCCAGGGTCGGCCACCGACCACCTGATTGCACCAGGGGGATCACCACACTCTTCAGCACATCCAGGTACACTTTGGTGTTGACTTTCAAGCCGACTTCGAAGATGTGAGGTGGCATGATGTGGCCCTCACTTGAAACCTCACCAAAGACCATAACCGTAGCCGGAAACATTGTTTTAATCACCCTCAAGCGTTGAACCACCCGGATTTGCATTTTGAGGGTGCTGGCAATGGTTCTGTAGTCATAACTTGAACATTGTGTCACTTTCAGACAAGATAGAAGACTCCTATCGCTCTTGGGATTTGTACACAATTGGCCAACTAGTAGATGGTCTGCAACAAAAAAAGAAAACCGGTTTTCATTAAACGGAAATGGAATCATGTCGTCTTTTCTTGGGCGACAAATTTATCGTTTCACCCTGTAATATGTAATCCTGTACTGCCTGTTTCATAGTCGGATCATCGGCGACTAAGCCGGTACCCCCAACAAGTTGTATGGTGAGGAGGTTGACTTGACACCCAGCAAGATGTAAAATAAAACTTGTCAAAGGCTGGAGGAAGCTTCTTGCTTAACGACCATCTAGTACATTATGCAGGGACGTAGAAATACTTAGGTTGGTATCCAAGTGCATATTAAAACCACCTGAGGTATCCTTGTCTTGCAGTTTTGTCGGATTTGCGCGTACACTGTCTCTGCATCTGATTACCAAAAAGTGGAACTAATTCCGTTGATTTCTGGCTAAGACGTTGAACTGCAACCAGTGGTTAGGCTCTGGTTCGGGTGTTCCAGAGTTTTGGGGTTGGTTGGTTATTTGGATTTTATGGCATATCAACCTTTGTAGGTTATCTAACGCTAAATCCATTTTAAAGAAAGTAGTTCTATTTCAAACAATTCAGTTGAGGATAAGCACGCGGTTTAAATGTAAATACAGTTTAATTGTGAAAAACGTTTCTACTTCAAGCTATTCGGTTTAGTCAAGCAGTTCTAATTCAGCTTATTCAGTTTATTACAAATACAGATTTTGTTAACACAGTTAAATATCAAAACAGTCTATATTAAATAAAACAGTTTAGTGTAAGTGCAGTTTCAATGTCAAAAACAGTTCCATTTCAAATAATTCAGTTTAGCATAAGCACGCAGTTTAAGTGGAAGTACGGTTTAATTCTCAAGAACATTTATTTCAAACAATTCAGTTTAGCATAAGTATGCCGTTTTATTTAACCCATAGATAGGGCACTATCAGGTGCTACCACGCCGGGTCAGAGTGGACTTGGGAGCAATGGCAATGAAGGGGTGCTCCGCATTCCCCAAAGCCCCAGCAACACTGGAACCTCACCATCAGAATTGTTTAGTGTCATATCCAGGACACTCATTGGGGGGACTTACCCATCTGTAGAGGTGCAGTCAGTGTATTCCACAGCCCCAGCCGACTGGGCAATACAGAAGAGTAATATTTTCCACCCCCGAACAAGGCAGTTTGGTTAGGTTTTATGGCATATCAACCTTTGTAGGTTTTTTTAACGCCAAATCCATTTTCATTCAAATAATCAGTTATATTTCAAACAATTCAGTTTAACATGAGTACACAGTTTGTTAAAAACATTTCTCGTTCAAACTCTTCAGTTTATTCAAACAGTTCTAATTCAGCTAATTCAGTTTAGTATGAGTACAGATTTTGTTTACACGGTAAAATGTCAAAATAGTTCTATATATAACAATTCAGTTTAGAGTAATTACTGTTTTAATGTCAAAAACAGTTCAATTTCAAAAAATCAGTTTAACATAAGGACGCAGTTTTAATGTAAGTACGGTTAAATTCTAAGAAACATTTCTATTTCTAGCTATTCAGTTTAGCACAAGTATGCAATTCTATTTAACCTATAGATAGGGCTCTATCAGGTGCTACCACGCCGGGCCACAGTGGACGAGGGAGCAATGGCAATGAAGGGGTGCTCCGTATTCCCCAAAGCCCCAGCAACACTGGAACCTCACCATCAGTTTGTTTAGTGTCATATCAGGACATTCATTGGGGAGGGGGTCTTACCCCTCTGCAGAGGTGCAGTCAGTGTATTCTACAGCTCCAGCCGACTGGGCAATACACAGAGTTAAATGTCAAAACAGTTTTATTTCAGATAATTCAGTTTAGCATAAGTACCCAGTTAAAACGCCAAAATAGTTCTATTTCGAGAAATTCAGTTTAACTGAAGTACACAGTTTAAACGTCAAAACAGTTCTATTCTAAACAATTCAATTTAGCATAAATACGCAGTTTAAATGCAAAAATGAGTATTGTGAAGGAAGCACAGTTTAGTTCTATTTAACCCATAGGTATGACCCTTACCAGGGCTTACCACTCCGGGCCAGAGTGGAACTGGGTGCGATCAGATTGTTTAGAGTCAAATCCAGGACACTTGTTGGGAGGTCTTACCCCTCAGCAGAGAAGCAGTCGGTGTATTTTACAGCCACAGCCAACTGGGCAAGAGTTTTGGGGAGAGTAGAGTGACTTCTTAATTACTATTGCT
>CAUZXS010002296.1:0-80000 GCA_963585895.1 Sepioteuthis lessoniana
AGCATACTATAATGGGCTGTTGAGATGACACCACATACACCTCGATGTGTTGTAAACTAGATTATAAAGCCAATGATTCTTTTTCTAAGGTTGAACTAGTGATTGCTGAATTTCTTACAGAAATAGCTAATCAGGTGTTGAATATCATTCTAGTCTGCTTGCAATGATCACTTGCATTTACAGCCAACTGAAATGGCTAGTCAAAACTTAGAGCCTGCAGAATGGGGTCTGAACACTATAAATTCTTAATTTGATCAAATGCCTGTTGACAAGACAAAAACCAATTAAACTTAAATTTCTTTTCCAATAAACCTGTAAAAGATACAGCTCTACATGAGTAATTTCAGCAAAACTTGAGATAATATTCTGACATACCAAAAATCTATCTAAACCTTTCATACTTGTTGGAATCAAGTATTGTTGTCAGAAATTTATCCACTGTCAAATAAATTTGACTTTTAACCCACATCTGAAAGAAAATGGGGAAGGAAAAACAGGAAGAAAACAAAAATGGTCTTCTTTGGTTATAACTTGAAAGAATTTATTTACAAGTGTGACCCCATGAGGTGACTTCACAAAGTTGCATATATTTCCCATATACGGGCGTCACAATATTTCACATTCTAGGCGGCTAGAAACAAGTTAGAACAATACAAGAAAACAGTTACTCAAATATGGGTTTCTACAAACAAAATAACTCAAGAAAATTTGCACAATGTAGAAAGAAAGAAAAAACATGTTTTTTTTACAAACAAAATTGACCTACAAGAAAGTTTGACCAATGCAAAGTAAGGGACAAGGTTTAACGTGTCCATGCCTTATCAAGTTTCTCTCGCTAGAAACTATGTCTTTTCTTAAAGACTTCAACAGAAGCAAATGTAAAAAGTCCACAAGCTGAAGTTCTTGATTTGCTCTAGTTTGTGTAAAGGCTTCAAACCTTTGTCAAGTTTCTCTCGCTAAAAGCTGTAATTTTTCTTTCTGAAGGGTAGACCACAATGCAGGTGGTAATGTCTTCTTTTAGATCACCTTCTGTCACTTCTTAAATTCTCGTGTTTTACTTCAGGAACCTTGGCTGGAAAATGGGTATCAAGGGCTGCGTGTTTGAAATACCTTTTCCTCCAGACTATGCTTTAACACATAATTTCTCTCAGGCATATGTAGCATGTGCTGGGAGAGTGCGAATAAGTGAATTCAATTTTTCAAAGTTGAATTTGAAGAACAAAAGTGTATCCATTTTAGCCACTCGCTAGAGTCGAGGTCCACAACCATTGTAGTGGCACTTGCTCACTCTGCCTGCAAAGAAGTAAAAGAGAAAGTGAATTCAACTTTTCAAAGTTGAATTATAACGTCCAAAGTGTATCCACATTAGCCACTTGCCAGAGCAAGGTCTACAGCCATTATAGTGGCACCTGCTCTCTCCGCCTGCTGGGAAGTAAAAGAGAAAGCAGAAAGGGCTAGTCCCACGTGGTCTATCCACATATGGAGTCAACCACTGAAACCTTTTCCTTCAGTGTATTTTCTTAACAAGGTACAAAGCAAGGACTTTATGCCAGAGATTAAAAGACAGTCAACCCAAAGAAAAGGATGCAAACAAAACATATAATAAAAATAAAAAAGGGACACGCAATGTGCCATCCTGAAATGCAATAGATTTCCAATATTGTACTACATCCAGTATTTTTGAATGAATATGAGATACCTGGCCAAGCCCCAACAATATGGTTAAAGTAGGCTACTGAGGTCTGACAAAATTCACCTTTTGATAAATTTATAGTGGGATTAGTGTATTTGAGTCTATCAAATACTTTTCGTAACGAAGCTATGTGATCTGCTCCAGTGTCACTCTATACAACAATATCATCAATATAGGTGTCAACACCAAGTATATCACTTAAACATTAGTTCATTATGCGAAGAAAAGAAACTTGCAAATTTTTCATCCCGTAGCACATAACGAAATGCTGATAAATCCGGGGTTACTAATACTGAAATTTTAGTTTTCTTGGCTAGAGGTACACACCAATAACCCTTCAATAAATAGCATTTCGTAATATGTCCGGTCTTCCGGATCTGATCAATGCAGTGGTCCATCCAGGGTATAGGATGACTTTGTCAGAAAGTTAGCCCAACGGTAATCTGTTCAGAATCAAACAGATCCTTCAGGTTTATCAATCAACACACAAGGTGATAACCAACTACTCTGAATAGGTTCAATGATTCTGTTCTCGAGCACACAGTTCATTTCTTCACGCAAGAGCTTAGCTTTCAGAGGATTAATCTGATATGAATGTTTTTTGGCCGGGGTGGTATCTCCCACTTCCACATCATGATACAATAACGTCGTTCGATTAGGTATACCGGAGAATAGATGCTTAAAATTTGAAATAAGGGCGGTTAACTTTTCCCTTTCCACAAAGGGCAAATGAAATAATTTCAAAGCGAGGTTTATCGTAGCTATTCCTTATATTTTCATTACCTGTTTTTTTCAAAACCGGAATTCTGGTGAAACTCTACGCTGTTGTGTCTCTGTCTCAGTGTAAATAAGCAGCCAAAAATCTAACTCTAGAAAATCTGCTCTGTCCGAGCGAAGGGGATTAAAGTGTGGTACTGTTCCACCCATTCTACTCTCTTCCAGTGGTTCCTACATCCTCCCAGTGGATCCTGGCTATTTCCAGCTATTTTCAGGGCATTTCTCTTACCACTATTACTACTGCCCTTTTCAGGTTAAGCCAATTACATAGATACGCGGTACTGGAGCAAACTACTCTCTCTGACAAGTTCACTGCTCAGAGTCGATAGCGATGATGACCGACTAGCAGTTCACCAGCCGACGCAGTCAGGGCTGCATTCCTACATGGACTACAAGCCATACTTAACAAATGTAGCCCAGGCAGACTATCAGCTCACTTGCACCCAATACTGACAAAACCCCGACTCAGCCACCAATCAACCACCGGGACGTTGTCTAGCTTACCTCAGTGACCCAACATGTCTAACCCTTGGGCTATCAGGAGACTATCTGGTCACAGAGATGCACCGGCAGCCAGTTTAAGTATCATCCAGACTCACTGTTGTCAAAGTCTATAAGACAGTCGAGACTACGCTTTTGACATTTAAACAAAAAAAAACCACCTTCTTGCGCTCCATACTTATTTCGAAGTGACCATAATGGGATTTCGTGAGCTATTGTTACAATTATAGCACGATAAATTTTTGTAATAACTATTTGATTACTTATAGTCCAGTCCTCCGAAGCTGGTACATGGAGTGGTTTTCATTTTCTCATAAGTAAATCATCTATATTGTAATATCTACTTGGAATTTTAACTAGTTCAGAAAGTTGAGCAATTTCAGGGTCTCACATCTGCTCGATCACGAGTTGTCTTTGTGATAAAGAAATGTCAAAAGCGGGTTCAACATTACAAATGCTTTTTCTTTCATAGCTATCTGAGGGAGTTTTCTGATTCCTATGATGATTTTTAAAAAGTTTGAGACTGGTTGAACGTCATATCTCTCATCCTATTAAGATCCTTTTCTCTACTCCTCTGTTTGGCTTGCACATACTTCACAGCACGAGGAGAATGCTTTTAGGTTTTGTCTTTCTACCTTTCCAACCTTCATTGAGATAATTGATCTCAGCTTTGCGTATGAAGAGATAACTGCTTTCCCGCTAACTACTTCAGTTCCCAATGTTATACAAAAATCTCTTCTAATTTACAAAAATATTCCAAACTAAATCACCCTCAGAATGAATAAATAAACAAGCTAATATAAACACCACGAGCGTACATTTCAATTGAAAAACGTAACATTAACCGGATGTTGCCAGGATGGTGGTTAAGACCAAAACGAATAAAACACGTCACCGCGCAAGTAGCCTCCGCGCATCCATCTAGCCGAAATGTAAAAATAAATTTACAATGAAAACGGTTCTTTCTCAACCAATCATGAACTTTCCCAACAAAGTTTTTTGGGGCCGATTCGATCCCAAAAGTGGCTATAAAACGGACAACAAAAGTTTAAAAATGTCAGTCAACTATGGAGGACTTTGAGAGTGAACCTTCACGTGTTTCCTTTTCAATAAGATTAATGAACGCTGACGCCCTCCAAAATCAAGCCCTGCATTTCCAACATTAAACCAAGACTGCTTCTAGCTTACCGACCCAAGTCACACCACCACGCCGCAAATAAACAAACCAGCCACCTAAGAGCGACTTACACCCACTCACCTGCTGACTCTTTAGACCATCTCACTTCCTGACCCGTATCTGATAAAAAAGAGAGTCTGTGTCTCTTCTGTCATACTGACTTTTATTTATTTAAAATAAACGAGATTAAATCCACTCCTCTCGTCTGTTTTCTCTTGCAACCATACTCTTGTCTATAACACTACTAACATAGATATACCCTTCAGAGGTAAGCTAGGAATTATACCCGTAACAGTCGATCCTGATGTTAAATCTGAATTGAGGTAAATTCGTTGTAACGAGACATTAACGGCGATATTTCCGATACCTCCAATAGTAATATGTTTGCCTTTCACCAAATTTGATCCACGGGGTAGACACTTTCTCAACATTAAAGAGTGGGACGTTCCCGTATCTCTCAGAATTGTTATAGTTCTTCTACTGGGGTCACCCACAAATGAAACAAATCCTTCAGATACAAATGGTTTATATCCATCTGCCACTTTATTAGAAGATACAACACACTGCAGTTTATTCTGGTTAGATGCTTTCGATTCGTGATGTTACTTAGTGCAGCAGTTTGAGATTGTATGCCCGACTTTATAACAATATGGACACATGGGTAATTTACGTTCCGGTCTACTCGTCTGCTGATAATTAGTTGACTGAGAGTTATTAGTTTGTAAAATTCGTACCTTTTAGTTATGTACAAGGCTGCACATTCACCAACCGATTAAAAACACATAGCTGATCTAACTGACAAAGCCCAGGTCTTGGGTTAGAGCCGTCTCCAAGGCCATGTGAATAGCTATACCTCATCCTGCTTTTGCTATGCGTCAATACATATTTATCAGTAAAGACAGTTATCTCATATGCTATTTCAATTCTCCTCTCATCTAAGTACATTTTTATATCTTCAGGGACAATTCATAAATTCCGCCATCATCTAATAATAGTCTGACTCGGCCTTCTTTAAAGTACTCCATCTATCAAAGTATGTTTCTTTCTGTTTGTAAATTCAACACACATCTGCTCTTCTACTATTTTTATAGTTTCGAAATTTTTTACTATTTCTGGTATTAGTTCAGGATGACCGCTTTGACAGCGTCATAGCACAATTTTCCACTTGTAAAGCTGCATGTTTTTTTTCTACATTTTGGCTTTAAAAGTTTCTACTGTAACATAGATCATGCATTTGTTAGCCAACCTAAATTTAAAGCTTTTTCTTCAAAGTGTGTGAAATATTCTTCCACTTCATCTTCATTAAATTAAGGTACTAAACTTACATGTCTAGCAAAATCAAATTTTCTACCTCTACTGTGATTATTTCTTTTACCTTCAAGTTCACTAAGGCGCGTTTCTTGGTCGAACTTCGCCTCTTCAATTTCTGCACTGGCATTTATTTTAATGCTTTCTAGTTCTAACTGGGCTTGAGATAATTCTTGTTTTTCTGAAGGTAACTGAATTAACACCTCTTCATTGAATATATTGTTATCGATCATATGCTCAGCGATTACTCTGACAAGATTTGACTTCCTCTTAGATTTTCCGACGTCTCACTATAAGTTTTTACCTATCACCAAGATATCGTCTTTTCTAAGTTTAAGTAACTGATCAAAGGAAGGTGACTCTAGAAAACTCTCTACGACCGCCATCTTCGTCTGTTATTTGCCAGCGCATCAATATCTGTACAATTCTAACTGAGCGAAATCCCTGACAGGCTACTAATTAATTTATTGAAACACAAACCAATGAACCCACATTTCTTTGAGATAAAAAAAAAAGTATTTTTCTTCTAGGTTCGAATCAATGATGACAAATAGCAGACACAAAGGTGTAAAATTTAACAAACAGTTTTAATATCAGAACAATGAAATACGAAGAATTCAAGAGTTGAGATATATGGATAATGTGATAACGTCGAAAAGTTTGTACTTATCTGTCCATTCACTTTTAAAGGCCTTCTGCATGAACTCTCAGGAATTCCATGTTTACTTATGTTTATGCCCCCCTCTCTCTTTTATAAAACAAATCAGCAATTTCTTTATCTCTTTCTTTACTTTTTCCCTTTTCATTTCTTCACTTGCAGATTTTAAATTATGTCTGTGTAGCACATTAAGAACTGAATCGTATGGATGTTTAATGAACTGCCTGAATAATGTAGCTCCGGTCGTCTTCTTTTTCATACATCATTTTTCAAGTTTCTTTAAACATTCTAAATATAATCTAATAATTGTTTTAAAAGTTCATTCTCTGCTTGGCTGTGGCGAGGAACTTTTTAGTGTTTCTTGGTATAGAAGTAGTCATTAACTAAATTTAGCTTAGCTTAGAACAAAACCAGAAGTATGGAGCACTCAGTGAGAATCGAACTCACAAGTAATTATCTGCAAGCTTCCTAACCATTTCTCTCTAAGCAGCACCATTAAAAATAGGTGTAGCTTAGATTTGAGAGAAGGCAGATACTCCAGGGCATCTCATGAGAAATTAACTAACTACGTAGCAGTAATTAATTTTCAAGAATTTTTTGGTAGCCATTACTCTCTAACGAGATACCTCCTTCCAACATACACAAGGAAAGAGACAGAAAATATTGATTTTGTTAAACAATTAAAATATGTTTTCAAGATAACAAATAACGGAACAGTTACTTAAAACCAATTGAAATGTCTGTATAAATACGACTCAGGAAAATAAATCCTTAGCTTTGAATTTTTTTGATCAGAAATTTTAATAACTAACAGCACTTTCCCCATATTACATACTGGTTGTAAGATGGTCATTATTAAAAATGTCAAAAATTTATAAATATCTATCATAGTTTGAAATCTTCTGGGAATTTAAAACTAAACGGAGTCCTACAAAGCAATTGCTGAGAGGGTGTAAGCATTGATTAAAATGTATCTAGTTAACTGGTGATTGTAAATTTAATCTTTGGGTCAAGCAGTGTGTGAAAAGTTATATATTCTGATTCAGTGGAAGAGACAGATAAGAACATTGCAAATAAGAATTAACAGATACAAGATATCCTCTAAGTATGAAATGAGAATTACCTACTCGAATAGATTGAATAAAGGGATTGGATAAAGATTTTTAGGATTCCATCTAACAGACACCTGAAGAACGGCAAAAATGTAATGGTTGAAACTTGACAATAATAATAACCAGCATGAGGACACTAGTCTAAGTACATTAATAGATAATAAATCCTACAGCAAACTGCCATATATATATATATATATATTCAACAAAGCAGGATGTGACACAAGGTCAATTTTTAACACTTGAATTCCATTTTTTTTCTCCCAGACTAGTTGCCATACCATGGTTAAAGAGATCAGTCTGCTCTACTGTTTTATCCATAGCTGGAAGGAGAATAGTTGGATATATACCTTTTCCAATGCTATTAGCACTATGGGAAATGCAAAAAGCCTCATCTAGATTTTGAATTCAGCTTACTGAGTCCATTTCCTGATCACAATAACCATTGCACCATGAACATTAGCATGTATACTGTGCATTTTTTTTTTTTATCCCAAAGTATCTTTTTTTATTTTTCATTATACCTGGTGACTTTTCATCTCAGATGGAAATTATTGCACAGTAAACAACAGAACTGGAATTTTTCTTGAATTTTTTTCTAAAATTGGAGTTGGGGGTACATTGTACATATATGCATAGCAGTCTGTGGTAATTTGCTGAGTGGATGTACTTTTGAAGATATCAATACATGATAAAATTTGAAAATATAGAAAACTAAAAATATAGTTATCTCCCTTTTGAAAAATAAGGGTTCAGAAGTTAATGGCTGTATAGGATTTGTGGATTATTTTCATTATAACAATAAGATGAATTCTTCAAGAAGCATTGTTTATTTCTATCAAGGAAAGTTTTCAGCATCATGTTTCAAAGATTTTCTGTATAAATTTTAGAAGGACTTGATATTATTCTTGCTATTTTTCTTTCCATCAATAAGGGAAATAAAATATTTATTCAATGGCAGTATATAATTTGTTAAACCTAATATAAATCATATAATATAATTTTCACTGAATTTGAAAGACACTTCAGTATAAAACATCAATAAGAAAATGAATTTATAATTATAACTTGCATGCATGAATCCTGGCTCTCTTTTCTAGTTGTATAACCTCAGAAGAGACAGTCATGAAACTATTTAACTCAACAATTTGTTTGTGGGGCACTTGTCATTTTACATAAATAATAAGAGAAAATTAGGAAATCTGAATTTTACCATATCTAGTTTTACCTGCATCATAGATGTGAAACTGTAGATGACAAGAAAAGGAAAATGAAACAAATGCACAAGTTCTTGGCATTATGAAATAATTTCATATTAAAGACCAAGTTTTCAATTAGTATTTATATATTGTACCCAGAAACAAATGACCAGATGTTTACTCACACACATGTATACATGTGCCTAGGGTGTACTAAAAAGTTTTCTGTCTGAGCAAGAAACTATGAAACATACATGTTAATTCGTATATTTACCCTAAAGTTCAAAACACTTTGCAAATTATTTTCCAATTTCCTTGAACTCTTCCCTCTCAAATAAAAAGAAAGGAAAGGAAAAGAAAAGAAATTCATATCTTTAAAAGAGTGTATATCTCTTCTTCATTAGGCCAAGAATATTTCAGCACCCCTTCATATAATGAGAAAGGGACTGAGTGAAAAAGGAATATGGATGTTTTAGGTAATCAGGGCACTATGCTAAGTATTTTCCTTCATAAAATCCTTCAGGGTAATCTAGATGTTAATTGATGGTACCTATCTTCTCTTCAAGTTGAATAGGTTATAATGGGTAACACCAATATTTGATTGATAAATAAGTGAAATAGATTTTCCTGAAGAATGGAAAATTTGATCTTTAGGGAAACCAAAAAATGAAATTAATAAGTTATTTTAAATCTTAAGCCCTTGGGTTATTTGGAATTAATCTAAACTTTTTGTCTTTTTAATCCCATTAAAAAAATTTTTCATTTTGAAATTTATCAAATTTCTTTTTATATGCATCAGCAATAAAATATTGAAAGGTATAAAGTGAGTATAATGCAGTATCCTCTTATAGTTACAACTGAGAAAAATGAAAAAAAAATAGGTTGCTCTATTGATGAGGGATTGATAGGAACTATAATACACAAGTTAGATGTATACAACAAAGTTAGCTTACAGATGCTAATCTGAAGAACAACTTCCTGAAAGCCCAAATCAACACAGTTTGAATCATTGAAAAATTGAACCAGGTCACTTAGCATCAAGTCTTAAAGAGATGAAAAGATATCAAGTGAAAAGATCTAACAGATTACTTGAGATGAATAACACAGAATAGAAAGCATAGGAAGCGGAAAAGACATGCTAGTGAAGTCATGCCGAAGTTGATTTATCAGAAATGAAAGGTAAAGATTTATATCCAGGCAGAATATAAGAAAATGGGAACAAGACTTGATCTCCTATAGGATAAAAAGAAATAGTAAAGATATAGCTCAAACAAAATAAACATTTTTGGCTCATCATAAGATTCTTTTGATTAAAATAAGTTTTTTTTAAATACTTGGTTAGGCTTCAATCCCAAAAGAGGCGGGGTCTAGACATTGGACATTCTTGCAATAGTAATTTTGTTTCTGTATAATCCAAGATGCCTAAGTGAATTTTAATTAATGTAACAAAATTTAATGTATTCTGTATCTCTTTCTCCACAATATATAGGTGTATTTAAAACATATCAACAGAAAATCAGTATTTTATTACATCAAAGCATTTATTTTGAAGTAACCTCTATCACTAATATATGAGAATTTACAAGTTAAATAGTAAGGCACATTGAGTCTCAGAGAAGAATCTCTGAATTCAAAACTAAAGTAGACAGACCTTGCCAAACTGAATTGGTGTCTTCCTTTCTCTTGGACAACATTATTGGTATGGAGAGGGGAAACTTACTGACAATCTTCCACAAAATCTTGCCCAGGCCTGCATCCAGATCTGACTGAGATGAAAGAATGCCACCATAAAAAATCTAATTATAAGATCAAGGGTTTTGATTTTATGCTTGAATATTTTCTGTTGATTTTTTATTGTTTTTTCGAAAGTTTATCTTTGTGCCTTATATATATTTGAAGAAAATTTGTCTTCAAGGTGTGTTCAAAAAGTATCTGAAGCTTTATTTACCAAGATAGAATTGAACAATGAATGAAACATTAATTTTTTCAATGTTAATGTTCATTTTGTCCTCAGATCTTACACTTGACATGAAGTTTTAGTTTAGGATACAAGGAAAACTTTTACAGAATAGAATCTGGTGAGTATGGATGTTGCTGCACTTGTGCAATCCTATGTTTCACATTTTCAGTAAAAAAAAATCTATGGAGAATGACTTTATATTTTTCAAATTGGCACTGACTCATCTAGATGTCAAGACATCATTATTTTATTATAGAATTGGCCCAGCTGTGTATATATCTTCATTTTAATATCTTAAAATTAAAAAATCTAAAGTTTCAGGTTGAATAATTTTTGTTATCATACAACATATATCAAAAGCTATAAGTTTCATAAAAAAAAAGAAGGAATATTCATTATTAGTTAATCAAATATTCTACTTATGAGTTTATAAGTTCAAATATTCAATTGAATAAACTGTCTTTACTCAAATTTGGCAGAGAGACATCCCTCATTATGGGAGAAGGGAGACTCATGTGGGTACCAAATTTTTTTGTTTGTTCAGACAAATTAAACCTTCAATTTTTGCCAAAATGTTTCAGAATTCTGCACCCTTACTTTTAAAACATTCCTTGAAGCCCATTGGGTTCACTTGCCGAGTTTCATCAAGAGTGGGTTTATGATAACAAACAAGGAAACCAATAAATTATCTATCTATCCATCTATACACACACACACACACACTATATATATATATATATATATATATATCCAGTTGGCCAAGCATAGTTGCCTGCAACCCAAAGGCTCCTTTTTTAATAGCTACTACACTGAGGTGTAGGGGTGGGAGCTACTCCTTACCCTGGATTGCTCCACTAAAGCTTGATTCATACCTTCTGGTGTTGAGTGTAAAGCAAGGAGGAATCAAGTACCATTTTTTGAGTCTTTGGTATAACTTGATCTGAGATTGAATCCTGGTCTCCCAGACCATTAGTGAACACTCTAACTGTTATGCCAATAGGCTGGTATATATGAACATAAAGATTTATATATATATATATATATATATAAATAAACATAAAAATTCATATATATATATATAAGTAAATTTGGTGACTGTAGTCGAGGGCAATCAGAAGACTCCCTTTTCAATAGCTACTACACCAAGGTGTAGGGGAGGGTGCAATTCCTTTCCCTAGATTGCTCCACTTTACCCTTGATACATAACTTATATTGCTGAGTGTTAAGTAAGGAGGTATCAAGTACCATTTTTAAAGTCTTTGGGATGATGCAACCTGGGATTGAACCCAGGTCTCCTGGACCATTGGCAAACATTCTACCCACTTGACCAATGAGCCGGTTATATATACACACCTTATATACATATATATATATATATATATATACCGGTGCATTGGTCTAGGGAGAATGGGATTAATCCAAGGTCAAGTCATACCAAAGACTCAAGAAATGGTACTTGATGCCTCCTTGCTTAACACTCAGGATTATAAGGTACGTTTCAAGGGTAAAGTGGAGCAATCCAGAGAAAGGAGTAGCGCCCCCCCTTACATCTCAGTGTAGTATCTATTGAAAAGGGAGCCTTCAGGTCACCCTTGACTACAGTCACCAATTTTACTTACTTACTTTATATATACATGCACATACATGATAATTTCTTATATATAAATATATATATACACACATGATTATATATATATATATATACACACACACAATGATATATATATATATATATATATTTACATACACACACATACATAATGATATATATATATATATATATATATATATATATAGGCAGCAGATTCTTTTGTTGGCATATATTATTGAAAATGATATATATAGATAGAGAGAGAGAAAGAAAGATAATAATAAATGCATAGCATATATGAAAGCAAGATAGACACACACACACACACACAAACACAAGTTAAAACCATACCATATTTACATATACTTAATTTGGGTTTTGAAAGTGAATAAAAAAAACAACACAGATCCAATTAAAAATGTAATTATACTGTTAGAATTATAAATATTTCCTCTTTTGTTTTGTTATCATTTTATTCTAAAGATTATATCATCCAAATGCTTGTCCTCATGAGCTATACACTCCTGAAGCATCACCCTGAAGTTCTGCAGTGTTCACTATTCATTGCCTCTAGTATTGTTGCAAGTAAGGCTCTCTGATTATATCATATCTCAACTTGGTGTAAATCTAAGCAATTCCTAACTCTCTTCTCTGACCAACCATTATGACTATTTTGTATATATAATAATGATGAATAAAATCTTTCACTTCAGTATTCTGTAGCCAATATTTAAAGACATGGGCCTTCAAGTATCTCCTGAGGAAGTAATCTCTAGAGGATAGATCTGGTGAGCAAGCCAACTATGGGTTGTCAACATGTAGTGAGATGAGGTGCACTGAAAAAATTTTTCAAAGAATTTTTATTAATGCATAATGGTAACTGAATAATATGGCAACTGTTGCTGTTCAAAGATATTCTTCCCACTCACACCACTACTAGCACATGTATAGTGGCAATTTTAGATCTGAAAGATCATTCAATTAGATTCAGTATAAGTAGATATGTTAATGTCCACAATCGAATGATTAAAAAAATTACACCCCAAATATTTATTTTTCAAATAATCTTGCTCGTTAATGTACTTAATTCAGTTGTAAATATTAATCCCATTGATCAAATATTATGCAGTAAACACTTTAGATCAAAATTCAGCTAATAACTATGTGACAGGCTGCAAACTTATTTATTCCCTCTTATAGGTACATTACAGAAATTATGGTTGATATATTAATGTGAGTAAACATATAACTCATTTCTTTATATGGGACTCAGGAGACTTGCATTAATGCCAAGATTTAGATCAAACAAGAAGTGATTTATACAATAACATCCTTGTTTCACTTATCCCACAAAGCATGAATTCATCTCTTCTATCCCAAGCTGTGGTTAATGAAGAGGACAGACTGGGTTCTTTAGCCACAGTATAGCAATAACACAGACTAGGCTCTTTAGCCAGTCTAGAAGAAAAATTATGAATTCAAAGTAACAGTATCCTGATGAAAAATTGATCTAGTATTACATCCTGTTCGTGGCAAAAAAGTTGGGTAAATACATATATACTAACACCGTCATTTTTTTCTCCCAAGCTTCCATCAGGGTAGGTAAATGAACCAAGTCCAAAAGAAAAGTGGATATTGATATATGTTCCAATACAAGGATTAGACACGAATAAAATTCTGGTCAGTAAGTAAAAGATGACACTATATTGTTCATTCTTCAAATATTCATTATAGGAACACACATTGTATTTCAAACACATACCTGAATATATATATACATATATATATATATATATATATATATATATATAAAAGATAGACATAGTGTTATATACTGGCCGAAGATAAAACAATAACACTGTATATAAAAATATTCATCTCTTCTTTATTACAAAATAGTCAAAAAGGTTGGTCAGGAAAGAGAGTCAGGAACAGCAAAGATTTTCACCGAGTTGAGATACAATATATTCAGAAAGCCTTACTTCTTTGCTCTGCTTCTATGAGGCTAGCATAGGGCTGACTTAAAACATTTAATCATCTTTGTTTCTTCTTCATTCTGCCTTCACAAGGCTAGTACAGAGCTGACTTTAATCTTAGTTTCTTCTTCAAACTAAGATCATACTCACTTTTGATGTTAGTGAGTCTTGTTCATCTAGACTTTTCTCTACCGCTCAACCAAGGGCTGTCTGGCCTCCTGCTGGGTCAATGCCCAAGATGGCATCATACCTAGTCTCTTTGCCCACTGCCTTTGAGTCAGAAACTTTGTTATATATTTTAGGGATACCCACACACCCTGTGGTTACTCTTCCTTCTGGCATCCCATGCAATTCACATGGCATTTCTGCAGTCTTTTGTTTGCTTTAAGACACAAATGCACCCTGTTTTTGAAATCCACAAAATAACACAGCTTGTCAGAGGTCAATATGTAAGAATAAAAGGGATTCTCTCAAACATGAAAATACAACTTCATAACACAAGGGTTGTGCTAAAATTAAACCTACTATTTATTTTCATAGAAAGTAAAGCAGATACAGTGAAGACAATAACAACATTGGATAGAGCAAGATTTCAGCTATAAATACAATTTTTTCCCCATTGTCACCACCATTGGCTATGAATTTTGCCAGTTGAAAATGTGCTCTATCTAGTGAGATTATTGAACTCTCTATATCAGGTGTGGTTTCTGTGAAAATCAATAGGAAGAATTACTTTCAGAATAACACCACCAATAAAGTATATTTTGTTTATATATATATATATATATATGCATGCATTCATGTATGAATTAATTTATAATGTATAAATCTTTTTTATGCTTATTTCTGTAAGTGGATGATGTAGAATTACTTGTATATTGATACTCATATACACACACATAGATACTTACAAAACCACACATACAGATTCATAGACAGAGCTCTTAAATATAAATAACACAGTCATTCACTTCAAAGTTGACAATGTGAAATCAATACATGGATATGATTCTCATCAGCTAATAAGGCAGGATTATCTTCACAGGAAATAAGAAAAAGCAACTAATGCAATAAAAAGGAATTAAAATATTAAATCCTATTATAGGAATGGGACAAAAATGTCCTTAACATTTCCAAAATGAGAAGAGCAAAAAAGTGAATGTAAAGCACTACAATGAATTTATGGAAAAATATGAAACCAAATTTGGAATGATTTATAACAAGTAACAATTTTCCTTTAAAAAAGTTAAGAGAAAAATGTTAAAACAATTCAACTCAGGAAATTGCTTTTTTGTCTTTTGTTTTTCTTTTTTAGATTGTAAACAAAAACATTTTTCATTGACCAATATAATTTTAATAACCAGTAAGAGAAGATATATTTTCTTTATCAAATATTCAAAAGTTGTAATTTCATGTATATTTGTAGAAAAAAATAGATGAATAAAAATATCAAATTCTTAACTGATTTCATTGGAAATTATCATCGCTAATTATGAGATTGTCAGCAAAAAATCTTTTTATAAAGATACTGTAGCAATATTCTAATATATATTCTTACTCATAATTCTTTCAAAAAGAATACAACTGTATCAATTTGTATATAAACTATTTTAACGTCTTTGTAGTCCTGAAAATAGTAGGTATATTCAAACAAATCTGTTCTAGCAGAGGGCTATTGCACTGAATGCTTGAAGGTTGTCTTAGTATGTTTGTTATATCTAAGTATCAAAACTCACACTAAATTTCATTCTTAATTCCGTTTTTATACTTGAAGATTTTTTTCATTTTTGGTAATCATTAAAAACTTTATGGAGCTGCCTTTTAAGACAACAAAACTTATATATCTTATGTCAATATGCTTTCAAATTATCAAGTATATACATTTCAGCAAACTTGTTAAATCTAATGATTCAAAATAGCAAACTTTTTAATAATCTAAGGTCAGAATAATCTGTGATGATAGTTCTACCAGAAAGCATGTTAATTATATGTGTTGATATAATGAAATAGAATAGAATGTAATATACCATGTTCACAAACCATCATAACTATCCACAGCATTCTTCATCTGTAAACTGTGTATTGCTGTGAATGAGTGATTTGAATTCAGCATTGTTCTTCTTGAAAGTTGCCCATTACCAAGATTAAAGAGCCCAAAATAATCTACAACTTAGTCATATATAGAGAAAGGAATAGATTCATTCCTTCCCCAAAAGCATTAGAGTAAAATAGATGCAAACAGGTCCAAATGAAATTTGAACTCAGTTCACCAATTTTATAATCAGTGATGATAACAGTTACACTACCCAACACTTCCAATTGAGAAAGACAGATGAGGAAATCTCTAAGATATTATATTTTGTATTGTATGAGAATATTATCAATAAAATCCTAGAAATAGAAACTGCAAAATTCTATGAAATGTCAATATAGACTGGCCATGTAATAAGGAAATGTAGACAGGGATCAATATTGATAGATAAAGCACACAAACATTGGCAAGTAATAATCTTTATCATGTCTCATCATGTGGTAATAGGATAAAAGAAACATGAAATATTAGCTAATGCTAAGAGCAGGAAAGGAAAAATAACCCACAAAAATGGAAGAGAGAAAAGGCATCCAATTAGTCATTGGAAAGTTAGAAAAAAATCAAAAGAAATAACTAAATAGTCAAAGAATGTATGTATACATATATATATGCACACACATACTTTGACTATATATATAAACTATTCAGGGGTAGAAACTTGAATGAACGGACTCAGCAAATATAACTATTTGATGATAGGCACACTGTCACTGGATCATATTTCTCTCCATAAAATCAGATAAACTCTTAACTGGGCTTCTATGTCTTCTGTTCCCTACCCCCAAAATGATCATAGCTTATTTTCCTTTGTTGGTGTGGGCAATACAACAGCACACCCCAAACATGTTTTTTAGCAAAGTTGATTTTCTTCTAAGCCAATTATACCAGGATTTTGTTATATCTAGTAGAACATTATATAACAAAAATAGATATTCTTAGGTAATATTCATTTACAAACACTACAGCACTGAAAACAAAAACATGAAAATATTCCAGTCCTCTTATATAAATTTATATGATTTTATTTGTTGTTATAGAGTTTAAATGGTGCAGGTGTTGATAATGAATAATACATAATGATATCTGTTATGGTTGTATAATGTTCTACAAGAAATAATAAAATTCTGGTATTTTTGAGAAAAAAACATCTTATAAAAATATTTAGGAATGTACTTATTTACGAGCAATTCTGTATATACATATTGTTATATTCACTATCTTCTGATGATCAAAAGTTTTTGTTTTAGTTTGTATTGAAATGGTTTTCACAGCTATTTCAGCTTTTTAAATGACTGACAGTGGTTATACCATTAGCCTTATATAAAGATATATATAATGATTGAAGAACAGCAAATAAGAAAAGTTTTTGCATGAAAATACTGTCCCATGCAATTATAGGAGAGAAGGTATAAAATATATAAATAATATAATTATGGACATCATAAATCCATTTCCCAACTTTCATGCGTTTTACATACACACACACATATTCATACATAGAATGAGTGTTCCAGAAGTATTTACCAAAACAGAAATGAACATTGACTAAAAGATTAATTTTCAACAAATTATTTCCATTTGCATAAAACAATAATTGTAGAGTCTTTCATTGTTTATTATTTGTTTCATTGTTTGAAGCACCTCTGAAACTTTATATGGTGTTAGGTTGTACTATTGTATTTCTTTTCATATCCATCATATCCTTAAATTTTACCCATGAAACAAAGTTTTAGTTTAGGAAACAAAAAAAGTTGGACAGAGCTAGGTGAGAATGGTAGATACTGCACTTGCACAATCCTATGTTTCACAAAAAACTGCTGATTAAAAAGTACAGAGAATTAGAACTGAATCTTCAAGACTTCATTTAGATGTCAGTTTATTGAAGTAGCTCAGCTGGTCACACAGTCTCATTTAAGTTTTAAAATCTGAAATATTTATAGATTCAGTCTCAAGATTTTTTTATCAGAATTTGAGCTTTGATCAGAACACAGTTGTCCAATATACACAAAATTGTCAAAGAAACATAATTTCTAGATTAATAAAACCCGCTTAAATGATAATTTAAGCAAATACTCAAAATGACCATACCAAATTCACACACTCCATAAAACCTTAGAAGAGTTCTTTCGATGTCAAATTTCAACTTAAAAGACTAGATCGGAGCTCAGCTATTTTTGAATTGTTCTTTACAAGAGAACATACCTAATTGGTCATGCACAAAACAAATACTTCTAATGCTGGCTTCTCATACCCACTTCAGGATGCCTCAGAGGTCAGCTGTGCATGAATTCTTTCTCCAGCATACAACATAGATGGTTTAAAAGTGAACCAATTCTTAGCAACCTTGACTATACCTCTTTCCCAACCTCACAAATATGTCTTACTAGTACCAACTCTATCATAATAAAGTAATTAAGTGTTTATTTTTGTACAACACAGTGTTTAGTCCATTTCTTTCTGAAGTGCTTGTAATAGTTGTTTGGCTGATCAGCAGTTGCCCATACAGTAAGTCTTCTATTTTTATGCCACTAAAGTTTAAAAAAAAAAAAGGCAAGTGCTAATACAACATAGTATAAAAGTCCTTGCAGGCATTGCAAAAATGTGACTGAAGATAGTGTCAGACTTCTTTAGGGTTTCCTACTGGTTTTAATTCAAGATTATTTATCTTTTTAAGTGTTTGCCTATTGAGGCTAAAGATTTCAGTCTGCCTTATTTAATACATATATATAAGATGAACAAAAGTGATGAGACAAATGGGAATATTTTTTATGTTATTGTTTTATTATGTTTTATGTTATTGTTTTCATCTAGTTTCAACTGTAGGTCATTGTCAGAAAAAAGGTTTTTGTGAAAAAAAAGTTTTTTAGAAAGTTTTTAAAAGAGTTGATATGCTATAAGAAAAGCAACAAAAATAAACTGGTGATGTACCATATCCATTCATAGAATGAAAATTATTCTCTGGTCTCCAACAGTTTTCAACTGACCTTTATATGAACTCTGCTATTCTAGAAAGACATTTGAATATATGTGTATGTGTGTGTGTGTGTGTGAGTGTGAGTGCTTGTGTGTGTGCGTGTATATATATATATATATATATATGTGTGTGTGTGTGTGTATACAATGCTGATATAAATCTACTGCTGAGTGATCATGCAGAGAAATTCAGAAAATGATAAAATAATAAACTCTCTTACCAATTAATTTTTCAAGGTATAGTACTTACCTGAAAGAGAAAAAAATAAAACTTTAATAATTACATCAAGGAAAAAAAAGTGAAAGAATGAATTCATGCATATTCTACCAATAATAACAGAAATTTGTTTCTTCAATGTTTTAATCTTATGGCAACAGGTATATTTCATGGTTACAAAGAATATATATTAAAAAATTAGAGACAAATCTTTTAAAAGAGAGCAAAGATATACCATGCCGTGTATACTGTGCACTTTTTTCATGAAAAAATATCTCTACATTTCTACAAGAGAACAAACTTAATCTCAGATAGAAAGTACTGTGGTGTATAAAAAACCACTGGGTTTTTTCATCTGAAATTTGGTGGGAGTGCAGATTATCCACACATGCACAGTATACACAGAAAAAAATGGTACTAAAAGTTTACAGCAAGTGCTGAAAAAACAACAACATTGATTTGAATATCCTTATTACACAATGATAAAAAAAAAATTAGATGATGTGACTGTTAACATTAATCATTAATTTTAACTAGTATTTCTTTTATCTTTTTGTTATGGTGAGATATATTTAAATAAGGGACCATGTCACCAGTCACCGGATAGAGAAACACGGAGAGACACCCTGGACAGAACACGTTAAGAACTACACATTCTCTCTCTGTAAATATTACAATAAACTTCTTCTTTATTAATTCAAACTTATAGTACATATTATTTCCTTTATTTCCTTTCACGGAATACTATCTCTTGATTATCCTTATATTATTGCCACCTCAGGATATATCAATTGACGACGAAGATGAAATACGAACTCAGTATATTCATTTACTAAAAAAAAAAAAAAAAGGACTGTGCTGTGGGAACTGTTTTTTCTTACATAAATAAGTTTGCGTGTATTTGAAAAAGACGAAAAGGATCACTTGAAATTGGTAAAGTGTTGATATTTTGTACGGTGAGTTTTCTGAACATTTCACAGTGTTGACAATTTTTTTTCATGATGAAAGCGTTGAAGGTGGGCATCTTCTTTTTGGAACAAAATTTTGTGTATACGTTGACTTTATATTTGTGCATTTAAAAAAAAAAAAGGTTTCGGAACAAATAGCAGCACTGACGAAAATGTTAACTGAGAGTTTAATCGCTCAGCAAAAAGCTCAAATTGACATTCAAAAACAGATGTTGGTTCAGCAAGACCGTTTTGAAGCACTTGTCATACAGCAAACTACAGATAACCGATTATTTTGTGAAACTATTTTGTCACAAAAAACTAATAATAATGCGTCTAGATTTTTTTTGGCAGAGGGTATAGCTAACTCACTAGCTGAGTTCAAATACGACGCAGAACGAGGCGACACCTTTCCCGCCTATTGTCGGAGGTTCGAGACGATTTTTACAAAAAGATGTGAGAAATGGTCTGACGAAGAAAAAATCACACTCCTACTTCAGAAATTGGGTATGGAGGAAAATACAAAATTTACAAATTTGATTTTGCCAAAGAAACCAGAAGATATTTCTTTTTCGGAAACTGTTAAAATGTTGTGCTTGATATTTGGTGAAAGAGACAGCCTTTTTCATACAAGATATAAATGTTTAAACACGCAAAAAGAAGAAATTGATGATATTGTCACATATGCGGGTAAAGTCAACGCCCTGTGTGAACTATTTAAATTGAAAGATCTATCAGTTGACATGTTTAAGTGTTACATATTCGTCCAGGGACTGACAGCACCGAGGGACAAGGATTTGAGGTCAAGAATTTTATCAATTATGGAGCAAGATCCAGAAATGAACTTGCAAAAAGTGACAGAAGAATGTCAGAAGTTGATAAATGGGAAAAGGGACACCACTAGGATAGAGGGAAAAGTTACATCCCAGGTCCAAGTAGTGAAACAAAAAACTTTTCTCAAGAACAAAGGAAAAAGTTTTGAATGTTGGAACTGTGCGGGTTCGCACTTAAGAAAAAATTGCCCTTTTAAAGACCAACCTTGCGCTAAATGTGGTTTAGTTGGACACCGAGCCTCCCAGTGTCGGACTAAACAAAATAAACAAAGACAAAAATTTAAGTCTAAAGTAAAAGTAGTGTTGTCAAAAAAGGGTTGAGACAAGGGGGTGAACGAAAATTTGTCAATACCAAAATAAATGGTCACATAGTTAAGCTACATTTGGATACAGGTAGCGATATTTCGATTATCGACGAAGTGACTTGGAAGAGGATTGGGTGTCCAAAACTGGAAAAAACGTCTAAAATTGCCAAAGGAGTATCCGGAAAGAGATTAAAATTCAAGGGAGAGTTTAATTGCAGTGTATCCCTTGGATCGAAAACTTTTTCTTCAAAAGTGTCAGTTGTTCCAGGTATAAATTCTTGCCTCTTCAGAATTGATTGGATCGTTTTGTTTGATTTATGGGAGCTACCCATAAATTCATTTTGTAACCGTGTTAGTGTATCTGAAAAGAAAAATTCTAAACAAAATGAGGATTTTCTTACTGTCTTACAAAGTGAATTCCCCAGGGTTTTTTCTGAGGGGTTAGGTGTGTGCACTAAGACCGAAGTGAATTTTGAGCTAAAACAAAATGTGAAACCCGTTTTTAAACCAAAAAGAGATATGCCTTTTTCTTCAAAAGATGATATTGAAATTGAACAGCAAAGACTGCAGGAAAATGGTGTAGTCGAAAAAGTTGACTATTCTGAGTGGGCAAGCCCCACTGTGTATGTTAAAAAGAAAAATAAGAAGATTCAGGTATGCGCCGATTTTTCTACAGGCCTTAATGACTGTCTGATGGACCATAGTTATCCACTCCCATCCCCTGAAGACATTTTTACAAAGCTAAATGGAGGTAAAATTTTCTCCAAAATTGATTTATCTGAGGCTTACCTTCAGGTAAAAGTCAGTGAAGAATGTTCAAAGTATTTGTGAATTAATACCCATTTAGGACTCTTCAGACTTAAAAGGCTCCCTTTTGGTTTGAAAGTAGCTCCTGCGTTATTTCAGCAAATAATGGACACGATGCTTGCCGATTTAGGTTTTGCAATTGCATATTTGGATGACATTCTTGTAAAGAGTAAAAATGTACAGGAACATAAGGAACACATCAGAACAGTTTTCCAAAGAATTGAGGAATTCGGCTTCAAATTGAGTGCCGAAAAATGTGAATTTTTCTTAAAACAAATAAAATATCTTGGTCAAATCATTGACAGCCAAGGCAGAAGACCAGATCCTCAGAGAACAGAAGCCATCGAGAAGATGCCAGCACCTAACAATGTTGCCCAGTTACAATCTTTTTTGGGTTTAGCACAATATTATGGTATTTATATCCCAAAAATGCATAAGTTGAGAGCACCATTGAACGAATTGTTAAAAAAGAGACAAAAGTGGATTTGGTCAAAAGAGTGCCAAAGTGCATTTGAAGAGATTAAGAAATGCCTGCTATCAGATTTAGCACTGGCACACTTTGATCCACAGAAGGAATTGATTGTGGCATCAGATGCAAGTGATTACGGATTAGGAGCAGTACTTCTCCATAGACTTGAAGATGGATCAACGAAGCCAATTGCTCATGCATCCAGATCACTTTTGCCTGCAGAAAGAAACTATTCTCAAATTGAAAAAGAAAGTTTGGCAATCATTTATGCAATTAAAAAATTCCATAGATTCATTCATGGCAGGATTTTTACATTGCAGACTGATCACAAACCCTTGTTGACTATTTTTGGCTCTAAAAAGGCATACCCACTCACACTGCAAACAGACTTCAACGATGGAGCATAATTCTGTTGAATTATAATTTTAAAATGGAGTACATTGTATCCAAAAATATTGGACATGCGGATGGACTATCCAGACTGATTCGAAAGTGTGCAGAACCTTTAGAGGACACAGTGATAGCTGCATTGAGAGAGGAAAAAGAACTCTCCAGACTGCTGTGCAACACGATTCGAGAGTTACCAGTGACTCTAGATGACATCAACAAAGCAGCAGAAACAGATGAATTCATTGTAAAAATGAAAAAACAGGTGCAGTTAAACGAAAAGTCGAAGAAAGACTTGAAAATTTCGCCATTTTCTATTTGTCTGCAGACTTTAATATATGCGGACAGAGTCGTCATACCGATCACACTACAGAGGAGGATTCTAAAAGAATTCCATAGCGGTCATCCAGGCATGTCCAGAATGAAGTCCTTAATGCATGGATATACGTATTGGCCTAGGATGGACCAGGACATCGAAAAAATTGTAAGAGAGTGTCAAGGGTGTCAGCTAGCAGCAAAGGCACCACCTGTACAAATACAACCGTGGCCGAAGACGGATACACCGTGGACTCGGTTACACATTGACTATGCAGGTCCTTTGAATGGTCATTATTTCTTAGTAGTCGTTGGCAGTTTCACAAAATGGCCGGAAGTCTTTCAGTGTAAACATCCGACATCAACAAGTACTATAGATGCACTAAGACTCCTCTTCAGTCGTTTTGGAGTGCCTAAAACTATTGTCAGCGACAACAGCACCCAATTTACCAGCAAAGAGTTTGAAGAATTCTGCAAGGCCCTATCCATTGAACATTTAACAACTGCAATATACCATCCAAGGTCAAACGGTCTCGCAGAGAGATTTGTGGAAACGTTCAAAAGAGCTTTGAAGAAAAACCAAGGCATGGACACTGATGAGAAGAGTCTTGAAAACTTTCTATCTGTGTACAGGATCACTCCTAACCCGAACACTAATGCCGGTTTGTCACCAGCTGAACTAATGTTCGCACGAAAAATCAGATCTGTAATTGACAGGATTTTACCAAATACAAACAAGACAACAGCAACAAGAGAAAATCTTTCGACAAGGTTCTACAAACCTGGTGACAAAATACTCTTCTTGAACTATAGGACTGGGAAAAGCTTTTGGGAAGAGGGGATTAATATGAAAAGAATTGGACACGTGCTATATTCTGTAAGATGTAGTAAATTTGACTGTCGCAGGCATATAAATCAGCTAAGACCTCGACACACTGATGACTACAAACAGGCAGAAGATAATGAACTGCCCTTGGAGGTATTATATGACTCTTTTAATGTTCCTCTACCCATAACACAACCTACTCCGAGAGTGGTATCTCCTACTCCAGGTCAGAGAGTACCAGTTTCATCACCAATCCCACCCCCTCAAACGATGTTGAGGAGAAAAAGTACAAGGGTAAAAAGAAAAGTCTTCTCCAGGGAAAAATTGGCTTAGGGGGAGGTGTTATGGTGAGATATGTAATCACCACCGGAACAGTTTAAATAAGGGACCATGTCACCAGTCACCGGATAGGGAAATACGGAGAGACACCCTGGACAGAACACGTTAAGAACTACACATTCTCTCTCTGTAAATATTACAATAAACTTCTTCTTTATTTATTCAAACCTATAGTACATATTATTTCCTTTATTTCCTTTCACGGAATACTATCTCTTGATTATCCTTATATTATTGCCACTTCAGGATGTATCACTTTTTTTACTTGTTTTTTTTTTTTTTATCATAGCTCACTTGGGTTGTCATCCTTCAACAGCAAGGATCATGCTGATCAGATATCATGATAAAAGATAAGCTCTCAGTGAGACTCAAACTCATATTTCATTTTGCTAAATCCTGATTAAATGTTAGTTGGTTGATTGGTTTTATAGTATGTCAACCTATGTTGGGGTATTCAATGATGAAGTCAGTCTTTCTTGTAAGCAATTATTTGGTTTGAAATAAATAAGGAAAATACTCATTTATAAACAATTATAACTTCAAATAACTATTCTTAATAGAAATAATGTAGAACGCAACAATATACAACAGCAATAGTGACAATAATAACAGCAACACTTACCTGAGGTCCAGCATAGTCAAGACTAATGCTTACTGGACAGGGTTGGTATTTACAACAGCAATTGATAAACAGTATGGTACTATTTACTAACCCCTCCGCTCGGGCAGGATATGACACAAGGTCAATTTTTAAGCGGAGTTTAACAGGTTTGAATTCAGAGTTTTCCTTCTCCTAGACTAGTTGCCTCACCAAGGCTGAAGAACCTAGTCCGTCCTACTATTTATCCATAGCTGGAGGGAGAATAAGGGGGTTCATACCTTTCCCAAGGGTATTTGCCCGAAAGTGAACGTAATAGCGCGACTGGAGTACGAACTCGCGTACTACGATTCCGCAGTTCATCGCTTTAACCATTACACCACGAGGACACCCCGCTCGAGCCATCTTGCAGTACAGAAATACCCCAATTCAAGGTATTGGCCTATCACCGGCACAACTACTACTCCACCGCCGGCTCCAGGATTCCATCCCTTCGCAACCATTCCTTTACAAACCACATCCTGTCTACAGCGCCATGTTGTAAATACCAACCCTGTCCAGTAAGCATTAGTCTTGACTATGCTGGACCTCAGGTAAGAGTTGCTGTTATTATTGTCACTATTGCTGTTGTATATTGTTGCGTTCTACAAATAATGTGTACACAATTATATGGTTTCAAGAATTCCTATCAAGAACTAATAATCTATACACAATTATAATAGTTTCAAATAACTATTCCTATTTAATGATAATAATCATTTGTTGGCACAACTATATATAACATTAATAACATTTTTTATTTAATTATTTTTTATGAAGACTAATCAGCTACAATTGTTAGCTTTAACTTGTACTTTCTTTTATCATTTTAAGTCTAATTGGAACCATTCCTTTCAATGAAAATAACAATAATTACTATACTTTAATAAGTTTTTAGCATTTTTTCCTCTATTGAGTTTTTCTAATTATTTTTACTTGGACAGCAATTAATATTGTAATATTTAATATTAAGGAAGTGTCAGGCAGTGTTGGAGGCAGCTACATCAGTTTCTGCTTATCAGATAATTTTTTGTATCTAAGATTAGTTTCATCTTTTCTTTTTATTTTAAACATGACTGCAGTATTGCAGAACATAAGATTAGGAATTATATTTAATAATGGTGCTATTACAAAAAGAATCCCGAAATTTGTTTTCACATTTATTTTACATTATCATACACTTTTAAAAGAAAATGAGGACATTTATCTCAATCAAACCTTTCTATTTTAATTGTACTCAATTTTATTCAAAAGTTCAACACTTTAAAAACTATTAAAACCCAGGTTCATTAATCATAATTTATACTGCAAATATTTTAAATTTTACAATTCAATATATATTTAGTTCAAAACTTTTCTTCATTTCATATGAATGAGGGTTATAATAATTTATTCTTGCTCAACTAGCAATATGATTTAAAACTTTTTAGTTTTTCATATATATTTCTTTCATTTTAATTTTAGTTGTTTTTCATTATAACTCAAGATGAAAAAAAGTAGTCATAAAACAAAATAATAGCAACAAGCTAATTTAAGTTTTAAGAATTTTTAAGTGAAATTATATATCTCAAATGTCCATACAAAAATTTGGTTAAATTGAAGTTGGAGTCATTGGTAATGTGCATTCAAGTAGTTAAGGTTCATTAATATTTTAGAGATTAGCACTGACAAGATCACTTTGACCTAGGTGTACTAATTTGGTTGTCCTCAGGAGGAGGAGAAATTACAATTAAAACTCCGAATTTGCAATCACTGACACAGGAATACAAACCTGGGAAAAATTTAGTCTACATTGGCCGATGGAAATGGCAAATTTAAAATGATCTCGAAAAATTTAGGAGGATAAAATATTTCTAATGGAAGTGTCTGTGATAAACCAATATTCATATCAACTTAATAATCTTCATTATACAAGTATGATATTTACTTTGCCCAGTTGGCTGGGGTCGTAGAATACACTGACAGCACCTCTGCAGATGGATAAGACCCCCTCAACGAGTGTCCTGGATATGACACTAAACAATCTGATGGTGAGGTTCTGGGAATGCAGAGGACCCCTTTATTGCCATCACTCCTACGTCCACCCTGGCCCAGAGTAGTAGCACCTGATTGTCAAAGTTTGGTACTTAAGTCTAGTTCACGTGTTGAATTACGCATGAAAGCGAATAGTCATTTGAGCATCAGGAAAGGAAGATTATATGCACATCGGGGCATTCCACCATGCGCAGGTGGTCTCCTCCATTCCCAGTGTGTTGATTGGCTGTGAGCCTAGGAGTGGCTACGCTAGTGTCAATATATGCTGGCCCACTCATTGGAATTTGTTTGTTAGTCAACGTCAGATGGGCCGCTGAGCCGGTAAGTATTATTTTCTCCTATGCATTAGGGCAGCAGCTTCTTCATCTCTTCTCCCCCCTGCATGTAGGTCAGGTTGCATGAGGGTTGTGTCTTTCTTTGAGGTCTGTTCTGTTATGTGGTAGTAGTCTATATAGAGATCAAGGGATTTTGGATGATCGAGGGTGTGTAAGTGTATGCGTAGTTTGTTTAGGGGTGTCATTACTGGAGGATGTTAGGGGATCAGGATGTTTAAGTGGAGTATTAATTGTAAGGGTTATGGTTGCAGGTGTTACACTTGGTATTGGTTTTGGTGAGGTCTTGAATTTAGACTTTTTCAGAAAACAACAGTTCCTAAGTGTAATTCTTCCTGATCCATCAACTCTTATTTGGTATTGGCGGTTTGGTAGGGCAGCGATGACTTTTCCTGTAGTGTTCCATTGGTGGTTTAGTGGACTTTGTATGGCTACTGTGTCACCAGTTTGTAACGGGGGAGAGGTTGTGGGTGTGTCTATTTTACCTTTCTACTATTTTGCTGTTTCGGTGGTGAAGGAGTTCATCGCAGCGTTGAGCAGCTGCTACCCATTTGGGGTGTAGCCTATAGAGGGTTGGCTGTGAAGGGATGGAATCACAGAGTCAGCGGTGAAGTAGAAGTTGCGCTGGTGACAGGACAATACCTTGGATTGGGGTGTTTCGGTATTGTAGAATGGCTCAGGCAACCTTGTAGTTGTCCAAGGAACCTTGGGGGCTTGTGTTTCCATTCACCATCCTCTTTGCGGTTTTTACCGTGAGTTCTGCCTGGCCATTGGATTGGGGGTATGCAACTGAGGATAGTCTATACCTCACACTCCATGTTTGAAGGAATTCCTGGAATATGCTGGAGGTGAAAGGTGGCCCACCGTCAGTACTGGAGTGTTGTATGTTTGGAACAGGTGCCGTCAGATGGACATCAACTTGGATGTGGTGGCATGACCTGGTTTTGGTGGTACAAGATGAGCCAACCAGTTAGTCTATCTGCACAGGCAAGGTACACAACATGACCGATGTGGAATATGTCCATCACTATTTGTTGGAATGGCAATTTTGGGGCTGGAGTCAAGATGATGAGTTCTCGTGGCTGGCTTGGGGCAATAGTTGCACAAGTTGGGCAATTTGCTCTAAAATTGCGGATGGATACATTCATACCAGGCCAAAAGACTGTATCATTGACGCGAGCTTTCATGCCGTCCACGCCTTGGTGAGCTGCATGCAGGCAATGTAATATTTTTGTCCAGAGGAATTTCAGTATGATGATTCTTCCATCCATAAACACTAGGCCTCTGTCAGTGCTGAGTCGGTGTCATACCTCCCAGAAGTCGCGAATATCGGGTTCTGTGAGAGAATGTTTATGAGAGCATCCCTGGTTCATGGCGTGTATGAGCTTTGTGTAGAGATTGTCACTTCGGCCTGACACCTGAATGGGGTCAGGTGTCATGACAGTATTGTTGTTGCACACATTTGTTGTTGCTTGGATAGTGGTTGCTTGTACTGCAGCATCTATTTTGTCCTAAGGTGGACATTTTTAGAGGATGGGTGTGTGGGGCACAGGCTTACCAGGGCTTCTACTGCGGCTACTGGGTTGCGGGAGACTACATCAGCACCTTTGTGCCGCTTGTCTGGGAAATATTGGATGCTGAAGGAATATCTGAGGCATTTCTCCTTTAGCCTAAGGAGACGTGGGTTATGTACCTTACTAAGGCCTTTGTCACCAAATATTCCTGTCAGTGGTTGATGATCGATTACTACAATCATTTGTGGGCAGCCCATGAATATTTGGCACTTCTCAAGAGTCCAGGTGATTGCAGCTGCTTCGCCTTCAATAAGTGCATACCAGTGCTCTGCATCAGTGCAGAATCTGCTACCTGCAAATACAATGTGTCATCCATCGGAACAATACACTGGCATTTTTTCGGTGGGGCTTGTGCAGTACTTCTGCAATAATAGGAAGCCCATGTCTTCCTTGCTCCAATCTGGGGCTAGGCAGGTTACCCTGTTGATGTTAAAGGTGGTAACTCCCTTTTTAACCAAGCTCACTATGATCTGTTTGGATTGCTGGAATGCTTTTTCCAGGCTCTCATTCCAAACAAAGTGTGTGTTTTTCTTGACGAGGTCCCGAAATGGTAGCATTATGGGGCTTAATGAGTATGCCCATGCAACTTGGTTGACTAGCCCAAACCAAGATCTTGCATCAGTGATATTTTTAGGGGTTGGGAAGCTAGATATAGCATTCAATAGGCTGTCACAAGGGGTCACCCCTGAAGATGTAATTTGGAGGTCCCCGAATTAGACTACGTCTTGGCAGAACTGGAATTTTTCTCTGTTGAGGAAAAATTCCGTTTTTCTCACTCAGTAATAAGTAGTCATGAGTGTAATAGAAGGCATCCTCCATATTTTTGTCGAACTGTAAGGTGTCGTCGACAATTTTTTATTTTGTGAGAGATATTTTTAATTATTTCGTCATACCTATGTGTGTAGGCGTCGCCAGATGCTAAGTATCCTTGGGGCATTCTGAGGTACATGAAACGATCCCACTCCGTGATAAAGATCTTGAGTCTGGTTGGGTGGGCAGCAGGGATGTCCATGATCCGTCTTGGATCGGGGCATGGAGAGAATGGGATTATTGTTGCCTCAAGCTCTTCGAGGCTGTTATTATCCGGTTTATAGGTTCCAGTCATTGGGTCAAATACTATGTACACAATGATCCAGCTCCACCATGATGGTGACTACCATAGCCTCTACACCCATTCTGCCGGGATCTCATTTCAGCCACGGTCCTTTCGCGCATGCGAGTAGCAGTTGATTGGGCTGCGTCCTGTGCCCACCTTTGTTGACGATATGCTGACACCTGCAACCCTACCATGTCCAAAACACTGGATATTTCATTTTGGTCTTGCATGGCCATTTCAAATGCTTCGGCGTGGCTTATATTCTGCTCTAGGGTCTTCAGCGACCCTGCTTTCGCCAGCATGTCCACCTGTAGGGCATCATTGGCTATGCCCCAGATGAACTGGTCCTTGATATATATATGGGATAGGTCGTGGTGACAATTTGGACATATGAAGGCACAATCCTGGGCTCCTGATCATAGCCAAACTACATAATTCTGAATGGTCTCTTTATCGCTTTGAGCGATCAATGAAAACGAGATCCGGTGTACCATGGGATTTGATTTCCGTGTGACTAGGGCTTTGAGCATATCAAGTAACTTGTTAGGGCTTGTGTTGAAGAAATCGGGGTGCGTGTTTATAATGGAGTTCTGGACGGCTTCATTGGTACAGTTATATAGCTGGACATTAGTCTGAGCAGTGGGGAGATTAGTCATCCTTGTGAATATGTCCCAGTCTATTCTGAATTTCTGGAATGGTGTCATCATTTCCGAGACGAGTTGAGGGAGTTTTGCGGTTGGCAGCTTCATGTGACTAACTGATGATACTGAGGGTTCTTTGGTCAGTTTGAGTATGGTGAGCATGTCACCCATAGTCTTGATGCCTAGTTTCTTGAGCATCGTGCGGTCTAGCATGTGGAGACTGTTCCTTGTGATTTCCTCACTAGAGAATGTTTGTGCATACATCTTAGTGGAGGTAGCAGATATGCCTGCTTAGACGAATATGCTTTCCCATCCAGCCAAGTCATATCCTGTTTGCAGTGCCATGTCAAAGTTTGGTACTTAAGTCTAGTTCACGTGTTGAATTATGCATGAAAGCGAATAGTCACTTGAGCATCAGGAAAGGAAGATTATATGCACATCAGGGTGTTCAACCATGCACAGGTGGTCTCCTTCATTCCCAGTGTGTTGATTGGCTGTGAGCCTGGGAGTGGCTACACTAGCGTCAATATATGCTGGTCCACTCATTGGCATTTGTTTGTTAGCCGACATCAGCCGGGCTGCTGAGCCGGTAAGTATTATTTTCTCCTGTGCGTTAGGGCAGTAGCTTCTTCACTGATAAGGGTCCTGTCTATGGGTTAGATAGAACTAAACCGTGCTTCCTTCACAATACTGATTTTTGCATTTAAACTGCATATCTATTCTAAATTGAATTGTTTAAAATAGAACTGTTTTGACATTTAAACTGTGTACTTATGCTAAACTGAATTGCTCGAAATAGAAGTTTTGATGTCTAAACTGTGTATTTATGCTAAACTGAATTATCTGAAATAAAACTGTTATGACATTTAACTCTGTGTATTGCCCAGTCAGCTGGGGCTGTAGAATACACTGACTGCACCTCTGCAGAGGGGTAAGACCCCCCCAATGAGTGTCCTGTAATATGACACTAAACAATCTGATGGTGAGGCTCCACTAATGCTGAGGCTTTGGGGAATACGGAGCACCCCTTCATTGCCATTGCCCCCAGGTCCACTCTGGCCCGGTGTGGTAGCACCTGATAGGGCACTATCTATGGGTTAAATAGAACTAATGACATACTTATGCTAAACTGAATTGTTTGACTAAACTGAGTAGCTCAAAAAAGAAATGTTTTTGACAATTAAACCGTGCTTACATTTAAACTGTGTGCTTATGCTAAACTGAATTATTTGAAATGGAACTGTTTTTTGACATTGAAACTGTATTTACACTAAACTGAATTATTTAATATAGAACTGTTTTGATATTTAACTGTGTATACAAAATCTGTACTTATACTTAGCTGAATTAGAACTGCTTGACTAAACTGAATAGCTTGAAATAGAAATGTTTTTCACAATTAAACTGTACATACATTTAAACTGCGTGCTTATGCTAAACTGAATTGTTTGAAAGTGAACTGTTTTTGACATTGAAACTGTACTTGCACTAAACTGAATTCTTATATATAGAACTGTTTTGACATTTTACTGTGTGTAAACAAAATCTGTACCTGTGCTAAACTGAATTAGCTGAATGAGAACTGTTTAAATAAACTGAATAGTTTGAAATAGAAATGTTTTTGATGGTGAAACTGTGTACTCATGTTAAATTGAATTGTTTGAAATAGAACTGATTATTTACATAAAAATGGATTTGGCATTAAATAACCTACAAAGGTTGATTTGCCATAAAACCTCACCAACCAACCAACCAACCTATGTTATTTACTGTCACCAAGTTTTCTGATTTTATATCAGGATTTTAATTCTAAGTGTTAAAAAATGTAGGTAGGAAATGAACCAAGCTAGAGTCAATATCTTATTTGTTTGGGATAATTTCAATTGTATATTTATGTCTTTATTTACCGGGTAACTTCAACTGTATATTCATATCTTTATTTATTTAGTAACTTTAACTTTTATATCCATATATCTATTACTCAGTTAAGATGTCTATTAGAAATATTCAATTTTCCTGTTATGATATATTAAGTTTCTTTTTAACTTCCAATCAACTGATATGACTATTCTGTATAGCCCAAGGTTTTACAAGTATACTCCAGCTGTTTAGTCATTTCTTTATGGCTCAATTCAGTGGTCTATTCAAAATGGTTCACTCTCCTAGTATGATTCATTTGCTTCTTTTTAACTTCCAGGCAACTAACAAGACAAGTCTGGGAAGTCTTAAGTTTTCATTACATTTGAGATAGAAATAAATCAGTAAGTATTTTTAGACTGCAATAGAGAGCTGATCATATGATCAGCTGCTGGCAAAGATGTCCAAAAATGTTGATTCATTGTATTGAGGTGAATATTCATTTTAATAGAAGTTTATAAACATTGGATGTAAAAGTGAGTAAAATACATGTCGTGTCATTTCAGAAGATAAACCCACAACTCATTAATGAAGCTGAATTCCAGCTATTTATAAATGCACGCCAGCTTCAAAAAGGTCTTTGATGAGCTGATTACTGATTGGACAGTTATATTTTTCATTTCCGATTAGTCAGAAAAGATGACTGATGAAATTTAACTTCTTGTAGGCTGTGATTCTCATTTTGCATTGAAGTTAAACTCATACTAAAAATAGTTTTGTGATGTCTGATACAAATGAATGTTGAAGAATCCAATTTGGGTGAAAAGTGCCATTTATCCAATAATGGGTCTCAGATTCCTAGGAAAGCAGGAAACATGCCAATCATTCATATCTGAAGTAGAGGAACTCAAGTTTGACAATATTATACTCTGTGTTAAATCTTCCTATGATTCATAACTTCCCTGTTGTGTAATAGACTGCAACCTTGAAGTAAGCAAGTTTGAACTCCAGCTGTGCTTTTACATTTACACTTTTGGACTAATACTCTTGGGAAAGATATGAACCTCTTTATCCTCCCAGTAAACAGTACCATTGCTGTTATTCTACAAGGATAGCTTTAGTATTAAATAACCCATGAAAACTGGTCTGCCATTAAACAAAGAAACCAGACCAAAGTAATGATATCGGAAGGTATGTGTCTATACAAAACACCAGCTAACTGCTTATTCTACAGAGGTGGTGTGTGGACAGATCATGTGACTCCTATTAAGCAATCAGAAGGTACAACAAACAGTATCCCTGAAGAATATAAATACACTAAAATTCCTTAATTTCTCTCTCTTTTCTCTCAGCAGCCAGTTAGCACATACATGTCAGGGCTTTGGTACCAGAATTCCTCATTTGCTCTCTCAATTTCTCTCAGTAGTCAATTAGCACACACATTTGCTAGTTCTCTTCTAGTTGCAGTATCAGGTGAATATATCAATTGACCATGGACACACATAGTAGACACTTAACCAAACTCTTCACACAGCACTGCCAGTTAGCACACATGGCTATTTTCAACTACACAAGTCCTGACTGCAGAAATGTGTAACACAGTAACTCCATAGGTGTTTAACAATGTGCAGCAGAAACAATGTAAAGATCCCTCCAAGACTATCTTATCACATCATGGCTCCCCTGTTCCCATGTAAACATAGGCAGCATAACAGATTCTTACACAGCCATACCCTATCTTCCTTTGTCATCATATGCAGTGCAAGAAACCCTTAGACAGCCATATCACATGCAGCATCATATCCATAGCCCCATACATTGAATACCAACCTCTAATTATTGCTCAATCTGTAACTGGCCCAAGAAGAGAATTACTATTCAAACCATTAATGCTGCCAAAAAGAATGCAAGTCATGCTTATAAAAATGAATGCTTATCAATTCAACAATTACAATGTCACCAAAGGAACTGTTTCATATCACACACCAAGCTCAATCTCCCTACTGCACTAACATGAAGCATGTAAACCAAAGCTCTGAATACCAAACTTCTTTTTTCTACTACTGTACAATCTAAAACACCAACCAAACAGTAGCTTTCACCAAACGGACTCTCTAACTGTATTAGTTGCTTTTCTATAGATTTATGAAAACACTTTTCCTTGTCTTAAACCTTTATTGTTTGTCATTCATTTCTTTATTACTATACCACAAATGGTGAGTGATACAACATTTCCTCACTGCTCAGTGAGTTACCCCTCTTTCACTCTCTTTATCTCCTCCCATCTATTACCATAGAGGAACATAACACTGAGGTCAAAGAGTACGATAATGCTCTTTTCTCTTACCCAGTACATTTATGGTTTTTATTTTTTAAGTAAAAATACCAGGATTTTTAATTTCTCAATACCATCATCATTATCAAGGCATGCTAAAAGTATGGATTCCTTTGACTCTCTCTCATCATCTGTCCCCATTGATAATCACTCTTAAGTTAGAGCTGATGAATGTAAGTTTTTGCTGGTCAGCCAACACTAGTGTGTCCATGTGTTGGAGTCCATAAAAAAGTCCTCACTTATAAGTTTGCCCTTATTTCACCAGCATATCTTGCTCGTTTTACTTGGATGGTTTGTGATATTGGAGGTAAGTGGTTTTACAGCAGCTGTTTTATAGAATGCTGCTTCCAAGATTTGTTCAAAAGAGTATGTAGAATTTTTGTGTAGTTCCCTTTTAGCTTTTTCTCCCGGCATTTAATTAAAATTCAGGTTGTGCAACCATTCAGTAGTACTGACATGGCTACAGCATGGAAGAATTCCTCTTTTACTTTGTCAGAGATCAGATTTCTACATAGTCATTAACCTATTAATAGCAGACTATGCATATGTTGACATAGTTTTCAGTTGATGAAATATTGCTACTTAGGTATATGAACTGGTCCACTAATTTCAGTGAAATTTAAAGAGGAGATAGCATCATCTTGATTAAAACATGAATATTTTGCCTGCATAGTCTGCATTAGTTTTTGTAGGATATAGTCAGCTTCTTACTTTTTTTGAGTGTGAAATCATTTTCTTTCATTAGATCTATTGATGTTCATAGTATGTAATCTAGGCAGATTATCAATGGAAATGGTGCCCATGAATCTCCTAGCAAGACTTCAGTGACAATATCAAGAAATCAGCGTCAACATTGCTTTCTTAGTTTTGTATAGCAATATATATATCATTATAGCAGTAACAGCATTTTTGGGAAGACCATATGCTAAAAGTATTTTCTCCATCTTTCCTCTATGTATAAAATCAAATGCCTTGAATAAATCTAAAACCAAATGTGTTTGCCTCTAGATTTTTTTCATGTACTCTTTCAATGATTCAACAAATAGTCAAGATCTGAGAAGATGTGGATCAATTTCTCCAAAACCTGTTCTGAGTTTTCCTAAGAACTTTCTCAATTGCAGGTTGGAAATTTTTAAAAAGTAGGACATTATAAACCTTAGTGGTTATAGCAGTAAGAGTTATACTTTTATAGTTCTTAGTGATTCCAAGGTTGTTTTTCTTGAGGAAGGGGAGGATATAGCCTTTTGTCCATTTCTCTATTATATTTTGGTTATACACAGTATTGCATAATTGAAGAAGTGTGTCATGAAATTTCCTTGTCTTTTACACTTCAGGGAGTATTTCATTATGACCAGCAGCTTTTAGGGAAACATTAAACATTCAGAAAGGATATTATTTGGTATTATTTATTTAAAAAATTCTAGAAAATCAAAATTTTGTAACCAAGAAAAAACAAAAAGAATTTGGTTTGGAAATATACTAACCAGATAGAATCTTTCATAGAGGTATATAAATATTTGAACTGATACATATTTATATTTTTGTTTATAATTAGTTTTAATGGTGTAGAATTTGTTAATAGATAATAACTAATCATTTTGACTGTAAGAAGTTCCATAAGAAATAATTAAATTCTTGGACGCTAACTAAACAGCTGAAGAAGAAACTAGACAGCAATTACACAAGAATGTTGAGAGCAATATTGAACAAGTCCTGGCGTCAACACCCCACAAGACATTAACTATACGGCCGCTTGCCTTCAATCATGAAAACTATACAAGTTAGACGAACCAGACACACAGGACACTGATGGAGAAGCAAGGACGAACTCATCAGTGATGTACTCCAATGGACCCCCGCATATGGCCAAGCAAAAGCAGGACGACCAGCTCGAACATACATAGAGCAGATATGTGAGGATACGGGATGTAACCCTGAAGACCTGCCAAAAGCGATGAATGATAGGGAGAAGAGGCAAGAGAGGGTCAGGGATATCCGTGCTGGCGGCACGACATGATGATGATGATGATGTTTGATTTAGAAGAAAATTAATATTTATCAAGAAAATCGTCATAGTGTACATTTCTCTGGGCTGTACTGTATTATGTTAGTAATCAATATATGATATACAAATAATCTAAAATAAATCATTAGTCCAGCTTTAAATTTCTTGGTAAAAAAAAAACATGAGGTACAAAGCCAAAAAAATTAGGTACCAAAAAAAAGTTAGGTAGAAAAAAAAAAAATCTTTATCTTTGCAGTTGCAGTCATTTGCTAAGCTTAATTTAGTTTGGCACAAGGCCAGAGGTATGGGGGCATCAAGAGAAAACTGAATGGTCTGTTGGCCTAGTTTTCAAGTTATTACACCACAAAAGGTACCTATCTTAGAAACAGTATATCTAAATTCTTTTTCAAAAATTATTTTCTGGCAAATGAACAAATTATCATGTTCAATATTTTACTGTAACATCATTCTTTGTAAACTATCATTTTAAAGCTTTTGCATCTTGCTTTTTTATCATTTCATCCTAAAATAATATTTTACCTATCTTTTTTTGTTTAAAACAAAAAAAAATGACCTTGCACATTCAGCAATGTTTTTCCTAAAACTCTCATGGTTTCTGTGATTTTTATTTATTATTGTTATTCTTATAAACTAAAAAATTATTAGGCAAAGTCTACTTTAGTAGGATACCAGCCAAAGAAAATGTAGATCAATCAACTTATATAAAAAAAAACTACTGATGTGAAACTGATCAATGCAAACAACTTTACTGATTTTTTCTTCTTTTGATTTTGTTTTGCATAGTGAAACACCATCAAAATATCACAATAAGCAGAAGGGAAAGAAGTTTGTCAAAAATTTAAGATGGAAAGTGAATGATCAATGCCAAATAAAAACAAAATTAAAATGTCCTGAAAATGTAGGTCAAGTATGCATTTACCAAACTTCTCTGCAATAAGCAGGAAGCAACACAAGGTTAATATCTAAGTGTAATACAACTGGTTTGAATTCAAAGTTTTCCTTCTCCAAGAGTAGTTGTCTTAGCAAGGCTAAAGAACCAAATACACCCAAGAACTGATCCATAATTTTAGGAAGAATAGAAGGATTTATGCTTTTCCAAAGGGAATGTAAGTAGTAAGCATTTATGCATACAGTAAAATGAATTCTCCCTGTGCATCAGTGACCAGTGCCAAATATAGCTTAGCTCCATTAGCATTTCCTTTTTAGGTACACATCAAACATCAAGGCAATGAACCTAACTCTATCGTTTTTATACAACAGCAGTTGGTGCTACCAGTGCCTTTTGAAGCTAATGTCTTTATCTATTTCACCTGGTTGGTGCCAGATAAATATTTTGGGTATATATACAGTGAACTCACAAAGAATTCACAAAGGTCTGGACTACATTTGGTTTAAATTTTTGTGATGTTCAAATCATCTAAACTTTTCAGTAGCATCTCATAATTTTTTTGAAGAACTGAATTAATTCAGTTTAACAAGGTGGGTAATATAAGGTTGGAAAAAGCTCCAACCTTATATCAGAAAGTGAGTATTTCTATACTAAGTGGGTTTCTAATATAAAAGACGGAGAAGATAAACCAAAAATCAACTATCGTTTAATGTGGGTAAGTATTTTTATGGCCTCATCTATCACAGTTGAAAGTACAAAAGAATCAAGCAATAAAAACAGTGAGACTGGTCGGCACACCTTGAAGGTCTTGGAAAAGAAACTGACTTTGGAGCTAATTCAAACAGAAGACACTGAGGAGACACATACTGAGAATCAGAAGTAGTAGATAGCACCAAATTTCTTTCAGTAGTTGAGGACATGAAGAATTTTAGAGTAGCAGTTCTCCTAGACAGAAAAGTCCAAATCAATGAAGTCTAGTAAAAGAAGAGGACAAGAGGAAGGTGATGAAGATTCAGCAAGATCTAAGATAGCTAATGTCAAAACTGACAGATGATAGCACAATTTATAGACCAAACAACAACAGTCTTTTCATTAGCCTTATAGGTTAATGAGAAAATAGTCTCTTGTCAAGCTGGGGACTTATGGAAAATTTATGCTCCCCCTCTACTCTTGCTTGTTATGGAGAATTAATTTGTAAAAAGTTATAATCTACAACAATAAATGAAAGCAATACTCAGTCATTGTTGTTAAATATATATCTACCTTCTTCATTGCATTTCTAAACCTGTCCACCTGATTAATTGTAACATACAGCTGTCAGTAACTCACAGATTCTTTGAACCTGAGCTCTGAGATTCTTTCAGATAAATAATCACAGCATGGAGAAGGGATCACTAGTTAAGCATTAGCCTATAGTGCATTATTAAAACCATTTCTTTCATTGCATTTACGATTTTATGTATGGACTTGCTGAGATTTTGTAAAAAATTAATAGAATGTACATTGAATTGCATTTGACAGGACATGTATAAGGTAACTGTTCTTATTCTGATTCAAAGAAAATTCATAGATTCAACAGTGTGATCCTTAATCATCTCAGATAAAATAATTTTTTTTTTAATTAGCACAACTGCATGAAAAAAAAACATTCATTTTCAAATAAACATATCTTCTTTTTATTTCTCGTAGTTGAATTTTTCTATTTCATCGGCGACTTTGTCATCTTTTTCTTCTTCTTCTTCTTCTTCTTCTTCTAAAATGGCAGTCAATAGTGAAATGAAATGCACGCGGGGATCTGGCTGACTCAAAACCAAAACTGCTACACTCAGAAATGCCCAGCTTTTATGCCGCCAGGGCCCATGCTTATGCAAATGATTACAGGCCTCACTTTCGGTCCAGTCGCACATGTGCATTGCCATTTCTGCATCTGCTGCTGTGATGTTTACCTCGTTACGCATTCTCTACACTGATCACAGCACACGCAAGGTCGCATTGGCAACCTCCAGTGTGTGCTTAGTTGCAAGGGTGGTTCTGAGGTTTCTCCATTTAATGTTGCTTGTCGGCCAGGCATTGTATATACCCACTGTCATCTGAAGTTTCATCATCTGTTCCGCCAGACAGGATGGCATTTGTCCAAGGTCGCATGTCCTTCACATGGCGCGGGATGCCGTCAACAATAACGGTTTGTGGGCTGATCAACTCTGTTACCGTTCCTTCTTGGAACTTCGACATGCATCGATAACGAGGCGGTTTGACCCATACAGGGTCGCCCAGACAGTACCTGTTTTGTGCGGAGGCTGGTGATGTGAGCACTGGGTCGATATTCCTTATCCTAACCACGTATCTGTAAATCCCTTTGGCAGGTGCAGTCAACGATGATGTATCATCTTTGGGCACGACATTGTACCAGTACACTGCTTCCTGAACAGAGCACCTTGTCCTAGCTGCAATCTGCTTAATACTGCGGTGGCATCATTCTACAATGCCGTTGCCTGCCAGCACATAGGCACACCAAAAGTGCAAGCGCACTCCCCAGCTGACAGAAAACTCCCCACTAGAGAATACAGTGTCATTGTCAGCAAGCAGTTCCTGTGGTGGGCCATGCTCAAAGAATATTGATTCAAGGTACTGAATGATGTTTCTGGAGTACTGCCGCAGCAACTGCCGCCAAATGGTAAAACGTGCTGGACCGCAATCGGTGACTGTCAGGAAGTGTTTACCGTTATAGTGGGTTATATCTATCCCCAGCCTTTGTCAATTAGCTTTTGTTCAATGAACTGAGGCTGGATCAATCGTCTGACATTGTTCACATGCTCTAATAGCTAACCTTACATCTGCTTTAGTAATCGTTGGACAAACCCGCTGGGCAAAATATACGGTATGTCAAATTCCTGGATGTCCACTACTCTTATGCACTTTCATGATTTGACAACTCGTCATTCCATTACTACTCACGGCACAAGTCAGAGGTACAGGCTCAATTGCAGATTTCATCCTCTCAAGCCACCTTTGCGGTACCTGGGTCATGGGGTCCACCAAATTCTGGATCAACGGGATCAGAGCAACATCCATGGACAGTCCATACTCTTCTACCAGCGACTTCATTGTTTCCAATCATTGGCGGAGCAACATTTTGCTGGTGGACTTCATGCATACTCTGGTCTTTCCGGTGAGAGTGTCAACCAGCCAGTGATACATGCTTACCGAGTCTGTTTTTAAGTGCATGACTTTGCATTTCCATTGTAACGCCAGATTGATGGCCTTGAATGCCGCATCGAGTTCAGGCAAGTTAATGTGCTGGGTGTTGTTCGTGGGTCACAGCCAACAAGCATCTTCGAAGACAACATAATCTTGTTCCAGGAGCACGCCAGTCGCCAGGGAACTTGCATCTACCTACATACTGATGTCTTGTCCCAGACCATTTGTCTTAGTGGGGCATTCTCTGTGGTGTCATCCTATCATTGGGTCACTGCGTTGGCCCTTCGCTTTATCATTCCTGTTGCCGCTCAGGGCCACCCACATACTAGCAGATGCCTGATCAGTTTCCTGCTCAGAGAAAAAATAGTTCGACACAACCTCTGGGACATCTGGAATCACACCTCCATGCTTCCATCACAAAGTGCCACATTCCCCCCAGACTTCCAATTCAAGAACTTGTGTGCCATCTTCAAGCCACTCTGGATCCTTGCTCTCTCGCCCAAATCAAAGAAAATGCTGCTTCACTCAATCTGCAGGTGCCACACTGTTGTTGATGAATATATCATCTATGTATGCCAACATTGCCTGTTGAACAGTTACATCATTGGATAGAACAGCCTACATAATGGATGGGGCTATGTTAAGCCCAAATCCCATACTAGTCAGGCTGTATCTTTTCCCTTTCACCATCATGGTTTGGAGTGGCCATAAAGAACAGTGCACATTCACCTGAAGGTAGGCTTTTCTTAAGTGCAACACCGACACATCGGACCCCTTCCAACGCCAGTCTCTCAGTTTTTGTGAACACACATCAGCATGCGCCGTGTACACTTCCACGTAGTCGTTTAGTTCATGGTAATCCATAACAGGTCGCACTTTTCCTTTGTTATGTTGAACAATCGCCAATAGCGAGATTAATCCTCTCAGGATACCGAGCTCTTTCTCTGGGTATGGTATCAGCCATCTGTTGTGAATCCAAGTTTGTGATTCACAATTATAGTCCTTTCGAATGTGTTCCGGCACAGTGTATTCAGGTGTCTGATTGATCAGCTGTTTTGGCGGCCACTCACCCGACCACTTCCAGGTCGCAGTCCACTTTTTCTCACTCAGGTCAAATATGACATCAAATTCAGGTCATTCTATTTTCACTGTATCAGCAGCGCCAACACTGAAAACTTCGTTTGGAAAATTGTCCTCACCGTGCTCATTTATATAAACACTGCCCAACAAGCGGATGACGTCAAGTCCAAGCAGGAGATTGAACCCCAATAGATCTCCATCCATGGCCAGCATATCAACTACTACGGGGGTCCTCTTATCCACCTGCAGATTGACACTAGTCACTCCCATGCTGGTCATGTTTTTTTCCGTCAACGGTCAGCACTTCTGTCTTGTGCCCCACTCGATGGGCCACAAACCGAACTCCTCACAAGAGACCATGTGCACCCTGAGTCAATCAATGCGTCACACATCCCTCCATTCATGCACACATGCATCCCTCCATTCATGCACACAGGCATCACTGGCAAGTTGGTTTTCATTTTTCTCGGGACGAGAGTGGCGCTCACATCTCACCCCATCTCCATTTTCTGGACATTTTGATGCAACATGGCCCTCCATCTGGCATCTGTAACATCAGAGGGAGGGTTGGCTTACGGCACTGCCTTGGTTGTTCAAACTAGCAGTGCTTAGCCAGATGATTGGGCCCAGAGCAGTTAAAACAATACAGCAAGGTCTCCGTGGGCTTGGGTAGAGACACTTTTTCTGTGGCTGATTGGTCGACGGTGGCACCAACCCTTTCATTGTTCACAACGGCCCTTGATCGGCTGAGTATGCTTTCTGTCTGGATGTGGTCAATATCGGCAGATGCACGCAACAACTCCTGGGTATGGGTAGACAGTCCAGCCATGAACGCATACTTCAGGGTCTGGCCCGGGACTCCTTTGAACAGGCGGGAGAGTTTCTTCAATGCCACGTAGAACTCGTCTACCGACTCATCCAAGCGTAAAGTACATCTTGAAAACTGCTTGTACGCCTCGCATGGGTCAAGTGCAAAGGCCCTGAGCAGCGCAGCTTTTACCCGGGTCACATTGGTCTTATCTGCATTCGATAGTTGCTGATAGACATTGAATGCCCCTGAGGCCAGTTGCAAAGGGATTACTTGCTCAACCTTGTCAACTCCCGAAAGTTTGCAAATCAGGTCTACTCTTTCCAACCAGTCCACAATTGACATTGTTCTGTTATATTCCAGTACAAGCTTTAGGTTGAATTTACCCTCAGCCATAATGCTGAAATAGCTTGTGTAGAACGCAACAATGTACAACAACAATAACAGTGACAATTATAACAAGCAACACTTACCTGAGGTCCAGCATAGTCAAGACTAATGCTACTGATAGGGTTGGTATTTATGAACAGACATAGCCAATCAGATGTTCTAGCCAATCACTATACAAGGAATGGACCGGCCAACGTGTGCACATTGGAATTTCCCAATGTGCCATAAATAGCTCTTCATTGAGGACTGATTCACTTTAGTTCTAGCCTTGCTAAAGACGTTGCTCTTAGCCTAGCTACTGACTACAAGTGTGTTTCGTATTTCAACAGCTTGTAACTGAATTTTTCTGTTTCAGCATCGCCTTTGTCGTCTTTTTCTTCTTCTTCTTCTCCTAAAACGGCAGATGGTTTGGTTTCTTTTTTTTAAATGGCATATCAACCTACATGGGTTATTTAATGCCAAAGCTAGCCTTGTAGTACAGCACTGATAATATTTAACTCATAGATGGCGAATAAGAGATTGAAACCATTCCCAAAAGTATTAATCTAAAGGTGAATGTAATAGAGCAACAGGAGTTAAAACTCATTTACTTCAAGGCTACAATCTAACACTTTAGCTATCACACCACCGAGACTCCCCATTGCTTTGATAGAGATTTTGCAAATATAACAATATTTTACCATCCTCTTTTTTTGCTCATCTCTTTACTTACTCCTTCTCCTATTGGGCAGTCATAGTCAAGTAACAGGTTAAATGTGAAAAGAAAATGATGATCATATTTGATAGAATTTGATTCATGAATTCTTTTAAATACAACAACATTCTGGCTTCTCAGAATAAGAACTGTATCAATTTCACAGCTAATAATTCAATTTCTTTCTTTTCATTCTTGACATCAAAATGAATAGATTTTCACAGATTAGTTGTCATTTAACACATGCAAGGAGAGTTTAATATCTTCTCAGATGCTAATCTAATCAGTCTCAAATTCAGGGAAGTAGAATCAATTGAAGACATAAAATCACATGATCTTCTATTTGTATATAGTTTATAATTTATAAATCAAGCATTCTGCATATTTCATTTTCGAAATAATCTCACAGACAGATATTTTTGTGCATACATTATATGCACATTATCATGTTTCTTTTACCATTGTTCATTTGATTTCATTAACTAAACTCATCAAAATTTTGTAGCAGGTAGTATTTTAAAAAATTGTAAGAATTTCAAAATGTTTGTATGCATGGGGATTTATGTATATAGTCACAAAATTTATGCAGGATTGATTTTGACAAGTATTTTCTTTTGTATTTTAAATTTTAGTAGTTTTTTTTATATTAGAATTCACTCAGGTTGTCATTCTATTCAAGCACAGGTCTTATCAATACATGCAAGAGAGGAGCCTTATCCCACTCCACCAGCAATGTGCAGCCTCAAGTACCATCTTTGCATGCAGGACTTGATAAGATTCAGATCATCAACTACTTTACCGACTTTGTTAGAATTCTATCACCTTCTGTTTCCTCATGAATGAAATTTAGAATCATGTCCATAAAGCTGTCTCAGCCTTCAGCAGACTCAGTGATCATGTATTTTTGAACAAGAACCTGACAATCAACATCAGGATAACTATCTACAGAGCTGTCTGCATCTCAACAGTTCTCTACAGCTGTGAGGCCTGGGCCCTCTACAGAGTCCATGTAAGAAGTCTCAGATCAGTACACATTCACTCACTCAAACATATCTTAGACATAAAATGGAGAGGTCATGTCCCACACATCAAGATTATGAAAAGGACTGGCTCTACAAACATTATTCAACATCAGTTACACTATTTTTGCCATTCAACCTCCTTGTCAGGTTGTGTACAGCAAGCTATTCATTAACCAGCTAATGGTCACAGAGTGGACAAAAACTGAGATTCTATGACCATCTTTATACTTTCCTAAAAAATGTAGCATTTTGTCTGCAGGATTGGAGAAACATATGGGATGGAGATCAACAAGCCATCAGGACATGATGCTTTTTGATACTGACCGTACCCATACCTAAAAGGGATGCTGCTAATGTTTCCAACATTGACTATGCCCTCCATGGTCATCAGAGAGTGAAATATAGCTTTTTCAATCAATCAGAATGAGGTAAAAACTTTGACATGAAGTTCAAAAATGTTTTTTTAATCTCATAAGAGATGAGACAAGAAATTAGTACCATTTTATTATTTACTAAACTTGAATCAGCAAAAAGACAAAAGTATGGGGCACCCAATGAAAATCACACTCACTAACAATGGTCTACTAGCCTAGCTCAATAACCATTACACCATACTAAGTGTACATGGCCAGCTTCATGTTGAATGTTCAAGAGTAAGTAATGAAAAAAGATACTATATATATACTACATATAAAAGAACAAGAAATATTGTGTACTAAGTGGCACTCAGAAATTAAACAAATTTTTTTTTAGATTTAAAATTCTTTGTCGTTTATTTATGTAATATCTATATTTCTGTAGCCACAGAATCTTGCAAAAGTATATATTAGTTATTTCATGAAATATCTATTATTATTTTCTTTTTTTTTTTTTTTTTTGAGCATTGATGGTTAACTTTGCTTGTCATCTCCAACATTTAATTTAAATATCTAGAACCATTTAACAAAGGATTTCAACAGTTTTTTGAGGACTTATAAGTGAATAAATGTCATTGAGAGGTTAATGTTTATAATCCCTGGTAGCCATTGCTCATTGAATAAATATAAACACAACACAATTTTTTAAATGTTGATTCTCTCTAGTGACTAGAAAAGTAGTAAAAAGTATTAATTTTTTTTTGAAAAAGTAATAGCAATAAAGCTATAGCCAAGATGCCTACTTTATATTTGCCAAGTTTGGTTTGGTTTTATAGTTTATCAGCTATTGTAGGTTATTTTGTCAAACCCATTTTTATGCATATAAACAGTTCTATTTCAAATAATTCAGTTTAGCATAAGTACACAGTTTGGTTCCATTTGATCTATAGATAGAATCCTATCAGATGCTACCACTCTGGGCCAAAGTAGACCCGGGAGCAATGACGATAAAGGGGTACTCCGCATTCCCCAAAGCTCCAGCATTACTGAAGCCTCACCATCAGATTGTTTAGTCATATCCAATACACTTGTTGGGGAAGTCTTACCCCTCTGCAGAGAAGCAGTTGGTGTATTATACAACCTTAGCCAACTGGGCCATATATTCACCAAGTTGTTTACTTTATATGGTAAAACAAAAATAGAAAGAATTATTTTAATGTAACAGATTTAGTCTAATCCCACACTGGATAGTTTAACTCTCTGCCAGAGATGAAGACAATGCTTCAAATCAGAATTCAGGCTGGAATCTCACAAGCAGATCCACAAAAGGTGCATTTAATACCATCTATGTGAATGAAGAAGCCATCTTCTTATTAAAGGACTTCCATGACAACACGGAACAGCATAATGTTAAAGGACTAAACAAACCATGAATTTGTTGAGTTCCCATTTTAACAGTGATCCATGATGATATTGATACTTCTATTTAACAAGGAATTAAAATTTCTAATTAGAATTTCACAGTTATCTCCAATGTTTCAGGAATCTCAATGATTAAAAAATTACTTTTAAAGAAAATGCAGACCCCCTCCAACAAAATTACCATTCAGTTGCAAATTGAACAGGAAATTGCTTTATATTCTAAGAGCATTTTAAGTGTATTGCTCTAATAAAAAACTCACTATGATGTATTGTTTTGGCTAAGTTGTAGTTTATATATACAGGGTATCCCCACCCAAATTATATAAATACTTTGATTTATCATACATATAATGTTTATTAAGATATATTTTAGTTTTATAATCTGAGTTAAAGAAGGCAAAGATGGAATATTTCAAGGCATTGCAGGTATTCTAACTTGTGATCATTCTGGTCTTGGTACTGCCAAAAATATGAACAGATGGAAATGCAATCACTGAGTTGATAAAAGTGATCAAACTGATGACCATTCAGTTTAAGACACTGCTGATAATGTGGACAGACGGAATTGCAAACTTTGTAATTTATTTAATTTGGTATAAGAGTAAATGCTACTCTCAATTCATTGACTCTTTCAAATTTTGTGCTGTAAAATTAGATATTATAAGTGCAACTAGTTGGCACCTCAAAACCCGTATATAAACCTTCCAAGGGTTACAGAGTGGTATCGGTTATTAGTGTTGGGTGAAATTGGACCATTTTTTTAGAAAGTACAGTCACTGTTCAAATTGTATATACATTTTTTGTGGAGGAGGACCTTTTGTTTGTGTATATATATATATATAAATGTGTGTATATATATATATATATATATATGAAAATTTTATAATATATGATGGATTAGCTCTCATGAGACTCAAACTCACATCCCTTTTTACTTTAGAAAGGGAAGTTTAATTAAATTCACCAATTGCTAGACCATCAGAGTTACATGGAGTTGTAGAATTCAAATCAAACCTATGAACTCATCCCGTATTTTGTCTATCAATCTCCAAGCACCGTGTCTTTTCTAATAAGTTTTACAGTAGTATTAGTAGCACCTTTTATTTATTTTTAAATGAAGCATTCAGATTCACAAAAGCAGACTGAGCTGATGGGTAATCAGGCAGTGTCTGAAAGTCCAAAGCAATAAGAGATCCAAGTATAGAAAGTATCATTTTTGAAGTGGCCTCAAATGAATCAATTTATGATATCTACAATAAGTCCCTCCCTTCTAATACCACAGTCTGATAAATATGTTTGTAACAATACTGTGCTAAATAAAAAACAGACACTATACAGATTTCTGTCTCATCTGAAATGTGGAGAAACAAATGCATGATCAAAATTGAACCTATTTGCATGGAATTGCTGGGATTAAAAAGGGCCACTAATAATTTCTGCCTTGAAGTCTAGATCCTGGTCAATTATTATTCATATTAATTTTAACTAATATTTTCTTTAGCCTTTTAATTTTTTGTTACTTTTTTATCACATCTCACTAGAAACAATGGGGAAGAGATGGAACAGTTCTTGACCATGCGTATGGCTCAAATGATCCCTTCCATAGTCCTATTGTAGCATTAGAAAAGTTTCTGTCAAGGAATTTTCTAAATTTGAAAACAAAATTCTATAGTGACAGTTGGCTTTCAAGTTCTTTAAAAAAAAAGAAAAAAAAACCCCAGAAAGTAAGCACACTACACAAACATTCACTATAACATGTAGTAGTGCATTTGGTGTAATGGATAACCATAGAATATGGTCTAGGCAAGCCAAATTCAAATCCTACACTCTCTCTTCTCCATCCAGATATAAATAAATAAACAATTGAATAGACTGATATCTTTAGCCTTGGTATGGCAACTAGTCTAAAAGGAAAAGACTGACCTTGCATTACAACCTGTCTGGGATATACACCTTAACACATGTAAGAATATAAAATGCAAAAGATCAAGATCAATGCTACACCATTTCATGGAAAAATATCTTATTGGCATGTTGTTTTAAAAGTTTAGCTTCTTTTTTGACACATGACATGCATATGCAAGAGTTACTCTCAAAGTATGTGGACAATATTTTCCTGACAATGATGCCATCATTACAGCTATGAAAAAGTCTGTGGCCTTCATTGATGCAGATTTTTATGAACATAGCATGTAACAGAAAAAAATGCATTAAAATGGTGGTAATTATAAGAAAAAATGGAGTTCTGTAGCTAAAAGCCTGCTCTCTCTAATAGCATAAGCCTTGTATCTGTCATAGATTCCATGGAAATAAATAGGAGGCTTTACTTTTAGACCATGCCTTGTATATATAGGCAGTGTAACATAAATCAAAACTATATGTTGCCACCAATGTAGTTTTGATTTCAATGTAATACTGCCTATGTATGCTGTATCCCAGATATTTATTAGTCTTATTACAATAAGACTTTAAACACAATAATTATGTGTGTGTGTGTGTGTGTTTCCAAGGGGTTTGTGATAAGGTTAAAAAACATTGAACAGATTCATACACTATGGCATGATTATATGAATTTGACACTGAAACTCTCATTCACTTAAAAAGCAATAAAAGTCATACTAATAGCAAAATAAAAAGTGTGAAAGTAAGCTGCATGCCAAAAGGATAATTTAGCAAATTAACTCAATAAATTTCTAAAGTTGAGTTATATATATATATATATATATATATATATATATATAAATGGTGGGGAGGTGTTTGTGTGCGTTATCATGAACAATTTCTTCCACATAATATTCTTGAGGCTGGTTTGGTTATTTTCTGAATTATCCTTAATGAATGATAGTAGTTGACCTTTTTGATATTTTGAATGGTTTTAGATTCACAGAGAAATAGACAATTACCTAAAGGTCTTGATGAATGTCTAATATCACTGTTAGAATCTTAATTTTAGTATGTATAAAAGGGATAAATATACTTTTTTCCTGAGTATAAATGAGCATAGATGTGTACACTGAGTAACAATCAATAATCCTAGTATTCATGTGTACACACAGCATGCATGAATAATTGCTTGAAAAATCCAAATACACAAGTTCAGACATTAACTCTTTGATTTTCAGTATTGATATTTATTGTAATTCATATCTGCATGGCTATTTTGCTTTTGTTTTTTTTTCTTTAATATTCCCTTTAGTCTGGCAGTCACAAGTTCATAGGCTGAATAGGTCAAACATAGGAAAAATAATAAATCTTAAAGGTGAAAACTAATATTATTTTAGTCTGCATTAAGTGAAGCTTGAGAGCAAATATTATATATACTTTGTGTTATATGAAATATATTAACAATGTTAGTAAAAATAATTTGAAGAATATTTTAAATACAAAAAATGTTCCATCTCATCTCCATAAGCCTTTTTAAGTTCATTAGATGACTCAGACTTTCCCCAAGGTCTGTTTTTTGTTTTAATGGCATATCAACCTTTGTGGGTTATTTAATGCCAAATCCATCCTTCTAAAAGAACAGTAGTGATACAATTTAACCCATATCTAAAGGAATAAAAGGTTTCTTACCTTTCTCAAGGTTATTAGTGCAAAAGTGAATGTAATAGTGCAACTGGAGTTCAAACTCACTTAATATGATGCTACACTCCTGCACTTTGGCCACTATGCTATAGGGACTCCCCCTCTAAGTGTTGTATAGCCACATAATACATATACAACTATACACAGAAACATAATCAACAATAATGACGACTTCAATGAACAAACGAACACACTTCTTTATAAAAATATACCTCTCACACTTTATTCAAAAGGGTTGCAAAAGTGTTGATGTTGGTTGTGTGTGAGAGGTAAGTTGGAGACAGGGACAGACTGCTACATATTGACCCAAAGTTCTTCTGACCATAGTAGCACTTCTTTCACATTCTGGCAAGGCTGCTCAAACGTGGGTCATTGAAGGCCTAAGCCCTCAATCTGCAAGCTGATTCTCACGCTGGCATCTAGTCTCCAACTGACTCCAACTGCAACTGGAACTCAAACTGACTGCCTCAAGCCATCCGTGGCACCTGGTTATATAATTGTTTGACGCCCACCTTCTTCCTGTGGGCGTATGCATCTACACTGAATTCAACCACGTCCACAGGTCAAGGTGATATTCCGATATCTTTGACCAGATGCCCCTGTTTCGCGGTTCTTCTGCTTATTTACACAGGTGCATCTCTTGACGGATGGCTCAGTCGAGGGTCAATATGTTACATAAGGCTTGATGACAAAGAATACTGGACTTTACTCTGCCATACTGGCTTATAACATGTTGGCAAGTGAATTGAATTCAGAGTTGTTCCATTTCTGATACTAGAAAGCCTAGTCTGCCCTGCTATTTTACTCAGAGGATGAAGAATGGATTCATGCCTTTTACAACAGTGCTAGTGCAAAGTGAAGACAAAAACATAAGTCAGATTTTGGTTTGATTAATTGGTTTTTATGGCATATTAACCCTTGTAGGTTATTTAATGCCAAATCATGTTTATACATTTATTGAATATATATGATTTGTAAGTGAAGTTTGTAGTTAACATTCTAAAATGTGCCTGAGCTCATTTGTTGGCACATAGTTAAATGGTTTCAAGTATTACTATTTAATACTAACATTTCAATTCAACATCAATCATTTGTTCACACACAGTTAAATGGTTAAACAGTTCTATTTGCCCTATAGATGGGACTCTAACAAGAACTAGCATGCCAAGTCAAAGTGGGCTTGTTTATTTATTTGGATTTATGGCATATCAACCTCTGTAGGTTATTCAATGCCAAATCCATTTTTATACAAATGAACAGTTCTATTTCAAACAATTCAGTTTAGCATGAGTACATAGTTTAATTGTCAAAAACATTTCTATTTCAAGCTATTCAGTTAAGTCAAACAGTTCTAATTCAAACAATTTACTTAAGTATAAGTATAGTTTTTGTCAAAACAGTTCACTTTTAAAAAATTCAGTTTAGCATAATTACAATTTCAATTTAAAAAACAGTTCCATTTCAAACAATTCTGTTTAACACAAGTATGTAATTCAAATGTCAAAACAATTCTATTTTAAGCAATTCAGTTTAGCACAAATACACAGTTTAGTTCTATTTGACCTATAGATAGGACCTTATTAGTTGCTACCACTCTAGGCCAGAGTGCACCTGGGAATGATGACAATGAAGGGGTACTCCGCATTCCTCAAAGCTCCAGCATTACTGGAACCTCACCATCAGATTGTTTATTGTTATATCCAAGGCACTCGTTGGGGAGGTCTTACCTCTCTGCAGAGATGCAGTTGGTGTATTCTACAGCCCCAGCCAACTAGGCAAAAGTGGGCCTGGGAGTAATGGTAATAAAGATGTATTCCACATTCCCCAAAACTCCAGGAGTGAAGCCTCAGATGCAATTTAGTATCATACCCAGAATGTCTGTCAGAATTTGAACTCAGCTTGTTGATAAACATTGTGTTACTGAACACCATAAAATAAACTTATTATAGGTATCAAGTACTATTGTACTAAATTGATTGCTAAAAGGATTCATTAGATGGTCTCATGCAAAAATGAGAAATGTCAAAAACAAACAAAATAAATCATTTATTTGCCCACAATTCTCAAGCTACTTTTCTTTATTTAATTAGTTAAATGATTTATTTCAATCTTAAAAATTAATTTTTTATAAACCATTATAAGAAATTAATTATTTGTACTATTTATTATATAACTTTTTTAAAATTTAGTGAAAGAAAAAGTCTCTAACACAGATCAAGTGATAAACAACTCATTGCTTATATAAAATATAAAACTGTTTCTATGAAAATTACCAACAAAATAAAATTTGCACAATAGTCTTCATTCTTTTTACCTTAAAGGCATTAATATATTTTTTTTTAATAAGAAAACTGAAAATACATTCATCTTGTAATGAATGATTGATTTTGATGGCATGTCAACCTGTCTAGGGTTGTTTTATGGCTAGAGGTTAAGGAACTGTTTTCATTGTATGTTCATATTTACATTTTTTGAGTTTCTTAAGAGGTTTATTTTTGCACATGGCGCTATTAAATGCAAATAATCTTTAAACAGTACTATTTGACCCATAGATGAGACTCTAACAGATACTAACATTCTGGATGAGAATAGACCTGGGAGTAATGGCAATGAAAGAGTACTCCACACTGCTCAGACCTGCGCCCTCAGAATCAGATGTACCTAAGTGTTAATCCCAGGATACCAATTTCTAGTATAAGTCATGTACAGTATAGTGCATAAATAGCATAGTGCCCATAAAAATAATAGTTATTTATGCATCTATGCTTTCTGTTTAATATCAAAGTTGCTTTCGGTCTAGAGGTGAGAGTACAGAATTTGTACACTCCATGAAAAGTATTACCATACTATATATTTTATTGCCTATAAGCAAATACTACTTTGAAAAAACTTTTTTTTTAAAAAGTGATTTTCTTCTAGACCAAACATACCAGGATTTTATTATTTCTAGTGAAATATTATGTACTCAAAACTGATATTACTAAGTTTTATTTATTACCAAACTATACAGCATTGACACTCTGTAACCAAAAATAAAATTGTAACACGTCTGTAAACAAAAATAAAATTGCATAAATATATAAGAGATTTAGTTATTTGGGGACTGCTATGTATTTATAGGAGTAGGAGTCACCATGGTGTGGAAGCTAACATGCTTGACTATGATATTATAGTAAGCAAGTTTAAAGTCCAGTTGTGCAATTAAATTCACTTTTAGATTAATACCTCAGAAAATTTATGAAGCCCCTTATCCCCCCAAGTGATATGGGTTAAATAGTACCTATACTGTTCTTCTAGAAGGATAGCTTTGGTATTAAATAATCCATAAATGTTGATATGCCTTTAAACAAAAAAAAACTAAACCATATTCATATTTTTGCTTAGAGTTTCAGTGCTGTTGAGTTTGGTAATAAATAATAATATTCATTTTAATCGAATAATCTTCCACTAGATATCTTTGGTTTAGAGGAAAATCAACTTTTTATAAAAAATCATTTGTGGGTGTATTTATAGGGTGTCTCAATATAGTGGTACCCATGTGACTGCTAATAACTTCATTAATAATAATAATGTTTTTTTTTGTTTCAGATTTGAAAATAGTATATAATAACAATTATTAATCCTTAATCACAATGCCTTGGACAAGAGAAGAAAAAATATTTCACATCACTTATTTAGAGACAAAATTTTGCTGTAAGTTCAACTTTAACAATTATCCTCAGAAAAGCCAAATTTATCATTGAGTACACAAATTTCAAGCCACAGGGTCAGCAAACAACCTCAAGTAGATGGCAGAAAATCCCAGATCTGGCAGGAAGTTGACTGCAAGATATCCTAACAATGTGATGTGGTGAGAGATTCAGTTACAAGGAGTTAAAAAATGTCCCTTTGAAGATGTCCCAAAGAACTTGGTCTTTCGTGTGCATCATTGCAAAGAATCTTAAAGAAGGATCTTTGGTTTTACCCATACAGAATCCAGATCAAGCATAAACTCACACTAGCTGACATGGAGTTGCTTGTCTCAGTAATAAATCATTAGTATATTAATGGGTTGCATCTATTTTGAGACTGCACAATAAAAAATGTTAGCATGAATCATTAGTACATCAATTATTTATCTAAACTTTGAATACTATTTTTCTCTATTTGGTTTCATAGAATATTTAAAAATAGAATTTTTTTTTATCTGACAACATTTAGAAATAAACTATAGTTCACATTTTTTCATATTTATTTTAAAGTCGTAAGATTTTTCTTTCAGAAGATTTCTGGGATTATACTATTATTTTTTAACTTGCTCAAAAAGTACATTTTCATGTCCTATTTATAGTATTTCTTGTATAACTAACTTCAAATACCAATATATGCATATATAAGTTAAGCTTGTCTTTGGGTTGACCCTTGATTTATGGTCGGAAATCATTAATTCATGGAAATAATTTTTGAATACAAAGTTTGCTCCTAGTCTTTCTCATGACATTTGAATTCTAACCTTACAAAATTATTACTCGTGTAGATGTCTACACCTAAAAATTAGGCCTTCATAATTCAACTTATGCACATATATAGGGTAAATAAATAAGGGAAAGTACTCTATATGTAGCATTTAATAGTGATCTCATTTGAGAAATCATAATCATCAGGGTGAGTGCAAATACAGACCTCACGCTTTTAAGTTGGAAAGTATAAAGAAAATTTCTTAATTTTCATTTGAAGGCATTTTAATGTTATTATGCTTACAATAATGTTGCTGTGTTATGAAATCATGTGCAAAATGTGTCAGTGTTGAAGCTTTACATTCTAAGATTAAAATGAAACTATATGCTCAATTGAGCAACCTATATAATAAAGTGATGATGTCTAAAAGTTCAGAAGGCATCTTGCGATGAATTTTCATTTTAGAAACAGAACAATCACATGAACTCAAGTCTGGTGAGGATCGACAATACTGTAATTAGACAATCCTGTGTTTCATAGAAAAAGTCTTATTAAAAGATATAATTTTTTTAGATTTGCAACTGACTCATCTAGACTGTTTCTCTTGTCATAAGGTGGGAAGCTGCATAATCTTATTTCTTTTGTTTGCTACATTCTCAAATTTTGAGGATGTGGCAAACAAAAGAAATAAGATGGTGCAGCTTCCTACCATACGACTAGAGAAGCTCCAACTAATAGAAAACTTGTAGGAATAAGTGCATTGAATAATAAAGGGACTATTTTGAAGAAACTTAACATTTCATTCATTGTGCATTTCCTTTTTTTAACACATCTCATGCATACAAAAATTAGATCCTTATAATGTAAATGTTTACATTTAAATAGCTTAATCTTAGGTTTATTTTCTCATTCATTAATTAAATCAATATTTTGTAACTCATTTTGAAATAGAAAGGAAAGATTATTATCAGATATGGTTTCATGAAATTAAACTTGATAATGTACAATTCAAACTTTGTAATTAATCAGTTTAGCAATCAAAAGAAATTAAATCAAAGATTGATTGCAACTCACATTTTCAAATGTAATTAATGACATTAAAAATAATAAATTAGCATTATTGTTATGTTTTTATTTATGAAATAAATAAAATAATGCTAATTTATAATTAAATGAAAGATAGTTTATTGCAGATATTAATGAACAGAGAAAATATCTAAGACATTTTCTGTCTATATCTTTCCAGGATTTATACAACTTTAATTAGTCCCTGAGATATAATTCAAAAGTTAGCTTGATATCATGTGAGAAGGTTCCTAATTGTTTATAAGATTATGAACTTAAATAATAGGGTGATTCAAAAGTTTTGCTATATTATAAAACGAGGCACAAAGCTCTGGATGCTTTTACCAAGGTCCTGAAAATGACAAACCATACTGGAGTGTGAGATGCCAAACTCACATGATACTTTCTGCATGCTACTCTATGGCCTGAAGTACAGCTTCAGAATTCCCAGTTTTAGGTCTATCTGACAATGCCTGATTGTTGAGGTTCTTGTAACCCAAGCAAAATTTCTTGAACTATCAGGTTACTGTACAGTGATCAGATCTTTCTTCACCTTTCACACAACAAATATTTTTGTTTGCTTCTGCAGAGTTCAAACCTATAAATCATAAGTTCCTGAAGTTAGACTATGTTGCTCATTAATCAGTGTAGCTTTCAAACCACACATAGAGTGAAGCAATGTGTCAGCACACCAACTACTATGATACTACCAACTACAACAGGTACATTTGATAGCTTGAACTGCTTTGATCAAACTAGCACTTACCAAAATATTAAAAAATCTTTTTATCATCCTCATAATTTTCTAATTCATTGTTACAGGTTTAGACACAATACAATAAATTTATGCATGATAATTATGTTGATAAAAATACTTAATAAAAAATAAATGTTTCTTTGTTATTAAAAAAAGAGTACTTAGATGTAGAAAATTAATTAAAAAAGAACAGGTTATGCTTTGAGTGTGAGCAGAAAAAGTATTGATCCAGGTCTTTAGCCATCAGTCTACTTGGATGAAATGCAGCATATGACCTCCACAAATATATATGTGTACAGGTAAGTAGAAAAATTGACTACTTTTATAAATGAATCAGAAGAGGAATGCAGAGGTAACCCCTGAGTCTACTAAATTTGTGCAATAGAGAAATGCAAGCTGAGAGAGATTCCCAGGAATAAAGCATTACGGATTATTCTTGTCTAGCCCAAAGATAAGACAAGGCCAATGGACATCCACCAAGACCTAGAACTAGCAACCAACAACGAGGAGAAGCATCTTTTGTATCTAAAGAGTTTCCTATATGTTGGTGTAGAAATGAACAAATCTAGTCATTACTCTTTAACTTTCTATAGGAGACATCCTTCATGACCAGAAGTTGAGATATGATTCTCCACAATTATATATCACTCTTATATAATCCTTATATAGTAAATACATTAATCAACTTATATATCTTGACAAATATATTATATATCAAAACAAAAGAGTTTAAATTGTCTTTATTACTTCTCAACTTCCTGTCAAGGAGGTCATTCATAAACAGAAATTCAGATATCATTCTCAACTATTACACTGGCCTGCATTAAATTTTTTTCCCCAAAAGTCAAAGGTTTATCAAGTAATATATGATCACCATTTTATGGTAAATTCAAAAATACCATTCAAAATGTTTGATCAGGTCTGCTTTGTAAGATGTGCTTGAATACGGCACAAGTTGTACATAATAATAACACTTATTCAAAAGCCTGTGGACTCTACTTGTCACAATTGATTGTGGGTGCCTGATGTTTAGTATAGCATAAAATGTTGTATGTGTACCTAACTACAGTGTACTACCCTACTTGCTAACACCCACATACCAAGAGGGGCAGAGCTTATCCCTCTGCTTAAAATGATTTTAATGTACTATGTCAAGAGTCAAAGATGAGCTGAGTGCTGATTTATTTTTTCTCTTTTCAGCATGACATTTGTATTCCAATAAGAATGGATCACAAATGTAAAACTAATCCTTACAGAGTTTGTGAAGAAGGTATATTGTGATTACTTTGGAGTCAAATAAGCCATTTGCTTCCCACGTTTGCTGTAAAACATGTATGAACTTGAGGGATTGGAAGAATCATAGAAGGAAGAGTATGCCATTTGCTGTTCTAATGGTCAAGGGGGATGGAAAAGATCACATTATGGACTGCTATTTCTGCATGATAAATCTAAAAGGAATAAACTGCAAGAACAACAACCATGTCTAATACCCCAATCCCTCATGACCTACGTGCTAGTTTGTGATGTGTATATCATATTATCAAAGCAGTTCAAACTTCCAAATGTACCCACTATGGTTGGTAGTATCATGGTAGTTGGTGAGCTGACACATTGTGCATTGCTTCACTCTGTGTATGATTTGAAAGCTACACATATGAATGTACAACATAGTCAAACTTCAAGAACTCATGCTTTATGAGTTTGATCTGGGCTATGTTAAGGCAGAAGCAACCAAAAATATTGCGTGAAAGGTGAAGGAACAGGTGATCACAGTAAACTGATGATTCAAGAAATTTTGACCAGGTTACAAGAAGCTTAATCAGGCAAAGTCAGGTAGATATAAAGGTAAATTCTGAGGCTGTACTCTAAGCCATAGAAGCAAATCTGATGAGTAACACTTAGGGAATATCATGCAAGGTTGACATTTCACACTCCAACATGATTTGTCACCTTCATGACCTTACCAGGGCTGTCAAATTGTGCCTCATGTGACCAAAATATAGCAAAACCTTTTACTCACCCTAGTATTATAAATTACAATCATCATATTTTCATCACAAAAGAAAGTCCTATGAGATAATATAATAATCATAATCATCATGAATAATTGATCATACTGCAAATATCTTAAAATGCTGCATTGTCTATATTAACTTCTGGCTTATTTGTTTTTCTTTTTTAATGATTTGACTATTGAGTTTAATTCATAGTCCTCTTGTGAAATAAAATTCAACATTTAAGTAATTTACCATCAATCATTTGGTTGCATAATCTTCATTTAAAAGCAAAATTCCCCTAAAAATGACATTTATATATCTATTTATTCAGCTTAGGATCAAAGTTGCTTTTTGGCTATCTAGCTGGAGGTGAGAGTGCAAGATCAGTGCACTCCATGTAAAGTATTACATAATATATAACTCTAAAAAACTTTTTATAAAAAGTTGTTTTACTTTTAGACCAAAGATATAAGGATTTTATTATTTCTTGTACAATATTAGATAATCAAAATGGATATTATTAGGTACTATTACTAAACTCTATAGCATGAAATTCTCTCACCAAAAATAAAACTGCATAGATATGTATAATGTGTGTACTTAATTTTGTATATATTAATATTTGGAATTCCTCTATTCTATTTTTCTACCAAATTTGACCAGATTCACATAACTATGTTTGAAATAAGCAAAGTATACTAACATACTCTTGTACAAGTTAATTATAAGCAAAACAATGGGTGTTTGATTGGTTGTCATTTTTTCTCCTATTCTCATTGATAAAAAGTTATAAAAAACAATATACCTATAAACAACCTTGATAAACATGTAGATAAATCAATTTCCTTTCATCTGATGAAAAGTTTAATAATATTCAATGAATTTATAGTGATTTTGTAGGCATTGTTTTAGCTGGAATCCACTGAAAATGTAAAAGACTACACCATTTTAGAGTGCCATAAACACTGTTACTTATGATCTGCTAGCTTACTTAGCTGACCATTATACAACACAAAGTGCCCAGAAAATACATACTCAGTGCTTTGGAGTTGTTCACTAAACATAGCTTAGTTTAACACAGTGTCAAAAATATGGTGCACTCTGCGAGAATCAATCTTATTAATAATGACCTTGTTTGCTAACTATGATATCACAGGATACACCCAATTAAAGCAATACTTGGTTATAGGCCATTATCATGATAAATGATTAAGAATATTTAATACATAAGATCTATTAGTACTTGGATAAAACATAATTCTCTATCATATTCTCAATGGTAACTCATGCAGATATCCCAACCAGAGACAGTGTTTAAATCTCAGAAAAATGAAGCTTATTTTCAAGAATTTTTAAAACATCTTTTTCTTTTCATTCTCTTTTCCTTAAGTCCAAATTCACAGCTCAGTCAACAGAGACAACAAAATTTTTCTGTAAGTTGAATGAGCAACAAGTAAAACCATAAATTATTTAGAAGCAAGACAGAACTGGAAGTCATGATTGAACTAGTTGTATTAAGAGACAAATTAAATTCAGACTCTAATAAAAAAAAAAGAATAGACAGTGAAAATAATGAAATATTAGATTATGCCAACAATTGGTTCTGCCTAAAACATGATTTTCTTATATTTATACAAAGAAAAGGAGAAAAATGTGAAAAGAAGCTTTGTTGTTGACATATTGGATGACATGTGACAGTAGACAGTTTAATACATTTTGAACAGAAACAAAAAAAAATCAATCATTTTTAACAAAACTGGTGAATCTGACATAAGGAATTTTCTGAATATCTGCTATTTATATGAGAAATTCAAATGTAAAATAGTTTTTCAATCAAACTTAGGGTAAAAATAAAAACTCATTCAAGAATATATAAGTGTGACGTAGCAAATTATAATATGGTGCAGAAGGCTATAGAGTAAATGATTTAATACTGGGCAGGTGATGCTTGCTAATTCCTGCAGGAGAAAAAAGCTTCTGATTTCAAGTCAAGACCAATTAGTACTCTTTAGCTATAAAATGATTATATTGAGCAATAGTATGAGGGAGAGCTAAAAAATTCTTGCTCCAATCAATAAAGGAATGATGCTTTTTTAAGTGAAGGTGGATTTGGAATTTTTTTAAAAAGGTTAAAGAAACTTGGGAAATGATGTGCCACGTGTGTTGAACTTTGGGATTAATGAGTAGAATTACAAGTATGCTTCATGGCTTTAGTATATTCTCTTTTTGTTTGTGCCGAGAACTTTTCAGCACCCTCTTGTATATATGTGATAAGGATGTTAAAAAGATTTACTGTTTGCTAAATTGTAAAGAATAATATAATTGAATTGGAAACTGCTGAAAATCTTCAACAGACACTGCCATCAGTTGGTTTGTCATGACCTGTTGTATGTTCTCAACAGATTCCAAATAGTGATCAACAGAGTTGAATTTTAATTTGGGGGGACAGGAGATAACCACAAGGAAACTGGAATGTAAGGGGGGTTGTGACATCACAAGAATATTCTTTTAACCAAAAACTCATTAAGAGAAAGTATGTCTAGTTAATTAAAGAGACTGATTTTTTTCTATTTCTAAGTTTGGCAATCCAAATAGAAAATGAGCTAACCAATGTTAATTCATTATCAATCATTCTCATGAGCAAATCTGAGGAGAGTCCTCACTTTTCTTGCATTTTCTTCAGTTCATAAAGTGGCTATTTGGCTAGAATAGGGTTCATCTTTAACAATATCACATTAATCTAAAAATACCTTGTGCCACTTAAAAACTTATGCTTTTTGGTAGAACTTGATCTTCATAAGCCTGTGTAAATTTGTTAAATATTTCAATGGCATTGTCCTAAAGTTTCACACAGAATTTGATCCTGTGTTCTATTTTCATGATACACTTAATCAGACTCACTTCAATAATTCAAGATTACTCAACTGAAGATGAATTCTGAGAGAAAAACATGAACTGAGTTTTTTTTAAAGTGTTTTTAAGGTCAGCATTGATCAGCTGATTATCAGCTAGGTTTAGTTTAATGACATACCAATCTTTGTGGGCTATTTAATGCCAAAGCTATCTTTGTAGAAGAACATTAGTTGTCTATTTAACCCATAGCTGGAAGATAAGGGAGTTCATACCTTTCTAAAGAGTATTAGTATGAAAGGAAACATAATAGCACAACTGGAATTTGAACTCACTATGATGTCACAGTCCAACACGTTAGCAACTATTCTATGGGGACTCCCCCTTTTCAATCACATTACTATCTAGACTGACCTCTTTATTAATCAAAGTTAAAAGTGAATAGAGTAATTGGTGTTTCCGTTGCAATTTTGTGGATTGAAGTTAACAGCTCTTTCATGCCAATGACAACTCTGTGGTTACAGTTCTAGATTAAAAGCCAGATTATGAAAAGAATTATGTGAAATTCTTTTATTTTTCTTAATACCACATTATTACTTAAAATTGAATTATTTTTATGAAAACAAATCTAAAATTTTTATGTACACGTCTTGCTATAACTCATGAAATGTTTTATTTGTCTGTCTACCATAACACAATTCAAGACAGAAATATAGCCACAACCTTTCCTGCTTTTATTGATATGATACTCGAGCATGTTTTTAGCATAATAATTTTTGAAATAGATTCAATTTACAAATATAATGCTAAACTGGGCCCTTACTTTGATGAATTTTTATCTTTTTGTTGGCATTAAATGACCCACATAGGTTGATATACCATTAAACAAAACTCAAACTCAAACTTATCTTTTTGTTTTGCAAAATAATTAGGGACACTGGTTGATTTTGAGTTGTTTTTTAGCAAGATTTTCTGGCTGACCATGGGACAGTGGAAAGGAAAGGAACATGTATGATAAAGATAATCAAGGCAAGCAAAGAGACAGAGGGAAAGAAGAATAAGGGAAAAACAAATAAGAATGTCTGGGATAGCAGTGGATGCTCAGGTTAAAAATAGAAATGTATCAGCAACAAATCAATGATGGGTTCTGATTGGCAGGAAGAAACTCAAAAGAAAAAAAAACATTAGGGGAGTGGATGCAGGATAAAAAGGAGGAAAAGAGTCAGTTGGGGATGAGATGCAATTATGTAAAGACAACAGTTGAACAAAAGCCATGACAATGTGAAGACAGCTGAAAATTATGGCATCCATTTTAGGTGAACTCCACAAAGGGGTCTCACACCCACTGCAAAGCTGTGAAGATAAAACCAGCAAGTAAGTACATGTGAAAACTGCAACAGAAAATGAGAAAGATAATTCAAGGTCTATGTTTGCTCTCTCTCTTCTCATAACCTTTTTTTATTTCTCTCAGTCTAGCTAAGGCAATTTACTCATTTTTCATATGCTGTTTCTCTCTTCTTGCCAACTACTAATAGGAGTAGTAGTGAATATATTTTCGTATTAATGAACCAAGATGGTGTTTTGGTGTGTTCATCACTTCTGCTTTTCATCATGGTTGAGGTTACCATGAGGTCCAACTGAAACTTAAGGCTGTGTACTACACTCATGGACCCATTAGAATAGTGGTGGTATAAATGTCTATGTGATGTAGTAGTAGTAGTACAAATGTCCATTTGAGAACTGTAACATTACAAACTTCTATTTGAGACCCGTAGTGTTACAGTTTAATTTTATTAAGTAAACATCTAGTTGAAAACTTCCAAGCCAGAAATCAAGATTTTTTTCTCAGTCATCATGAAATCAAGACTAAAAAAATCATGTCTAAATTTAGATTACAAGCAATTGTTACCAAGGAAGCATAAAAAAACCATTGATGGCATTTATTAACTTTTTAAGCTTTTAAAAAAGTGCATACTTCAGTGCTGCTAGCTTAAAATCCTACTCTTCAAACAGACTTTTAGTTAGGATATATCAAATAAAAATCTTAAATATCTATAATTCTAAATGAACAGAAATCTCAATTTATTAGCTGTACACCCAAATATACATACACTGATGTATTTTCTCAGATCTATAATGGGTTAAGTGTATACGCATAAATAATTTTTTTAGCCACTTACCACACCACATCAGTGATGTTGCTGCAGTCCCAATAGGAAGTAAGGTTTCATGGAGTAAAGTTGCTTGCCCTATGTCACCTGGATTTCAATTAAAAGTTTTTCCTTTTCCTAGACCAGTTTGCCTACCTTAAAAGCTAGAGAGTCTAATTTTCTCTACTATTTACCCATAGCTGAGGGAAAGGAAAAAGAGATGGATTCATGCCTTTCTTAAGAGCAGTAATGTGAAGTGATTTTGAAAGCAGTCTCATTCAGGATTTGAATTTGGCTCACCAAATCCATTTCTTAATAATGATAATTGTGTCTCTATATATAAATCATAGAAGGGACTAAATACAATGAAAGCTGACAAATGTATTTTATGATAATCACAACTCACAAGGGAATATTTATTCAAAAAATTTAGATACAAATCAATCTATGTTCATATTATTTGCAGAACTAGTTATCTAAGTTTATAGACAAGGTAAACTTGAGCATATTGATTGTGAGGGATTTCTTCCATGCAGAAGTAACTGTCGTAAGCTTCTGAGACATGCAAAATGGCAGCATCTTGAACTGTTTGAAGAGACAGGATAAAATAGATGTCTCTTCAGGACAAAAGATTCAGCAGCAGACACATCATGGGCAGGCGATTTGGTGGAGCCTGCACAAGTGGTTCAAGAAATGATCAAGTTTAAAGAAGAGATCATTGATGAATGACCGGATGTGGATGAAAGGAAGTAAGAGAAAGAAATTACAGACCCCTATCTTCAACATTATTGATCAAGTGGAAATTGAAGAGACAGGCAGATGTGCAGTGAGCAGATAGGGGTTAAGAGTACTAGATAAAGAGTTCCTGCTTTGTATGAAGTAAAAGTTCTGTTTTATAAGTCTTTTGGGATTTACTGATATCAACAAATAAGGATTCTTATTCCTAAAATGAAATATTATAATCATTCTATCCTAATGTACTCATGTGACACTACAAGCTCTTCCATTTCTAGATTCATATATTTATGTACAATAATGCATATAGACACAAGCATATCTCTATGAGTATGAATAAGTATCTACATAATGTATATGTATGAATATACATATACATGGATGTGTGTTTGTAGTATAAAGGTGTACACATATAATCATATAAATGTTAGCTAAATATTTCTGAGGTCAGGAAGTTTTTAAAAAGCTGATAATGAAATAGAAAGAAAAGATTTCCCAGTATTAACAAGGAAAGGAAAGGATTATTCTTTGTTAGAACTGTTGTAAACTGAAGCCATTGCCCTTGTGAGAGCATAAATTAAAAGAGAAGAATCTTTTTTTTTTAAATATCTTTAGCATTTGGGTGTTCAAAGTGGGAAAATCACTCTTTATGTCAGAAGTTTGGACATTCACTTTGAAACCCATATACCCAGCAGAGTTTTCAAGCTTGAGCAGTCATTCAGACAGTCATAGCACTGGAGTTAGTGTCAACCCATCCATGGGTTCATATTGCTTTAGTTGGGTCTGCTTGACTTAGTTGAAAGCTAAGTGTCACACACACCACCCTATGTTTGAAAGAAGATGTGATAACAATCATCTGAAAAGAGGGCTACACCACTTTATTTTTGTCTGCCAGCTGAATGCTAGCTAGGCTGCAGAGTCGGTAAGTGTTGTTATTACTTTATCCTGCTCATTAGGGAAGTGGCTTTTTCATCTCCCCTCTCTCCCTCGCATGCAAGCCAGGTTGTATGAGGGCTGTGTCTTTCTTTGAGGCCTGATCTGTTATGTCACAGTAGTCTGGATAGATCTCTAGGAATTTTGGATGATCAAGGGTGCGTAAATGTATGTGTGGTTTGTTTAGAGGTGTCAATTGTTGTATGTATGTCATTACTGGAAGATGTTAGGGGATCAGGATGTAGAAGTGGAGTATTAATTGTGAGTGTTATGGTTGCAGGTGTTGCACTTGGTATTGGTTTTTTACATTTATTTTACATTTTTACATTTATTTACATTTTCTCAGGAAACAACGGTTCCTAAACGTGATTCTTCCTGATCTATTGACTCTTATTTGGTATTGGCAGTTTGGTAGGACAGTAATGACTTTTCCTATAGTGTTTCATTGGTGGTTTAGTGGGCTTTGTATGGCTACTGTGTCACCAATTTGTAATGGGGAGAGGTTGTGGGTGTGTCTATTGTACCTTTCTACTATTTTGGTGTTTCAGTGGTGGGGGAGTTCATCATGGCATTGTGAAGCCGCTACTCATTCGGGATGTGGCTTGTAGAGGGTTGGTTGTGAAGGAATGGAATCATGGAGTCAGCGGTGAAGTACGAGTTGCACTGGTAATAGGCCAATACCTTAGATTGAGGTGTTTCGGTATTGTAGAATGGCCTGGGCAACATTGTCATTGTCCAAGAAACCTTGGGAGCCTGTGTTTCCATTCACTATCCTCTTTGTGATTTTTACCATGAGTTCTTCGTGGCCATTGGATCGGGGGTATGTGACTGAGGATAGTCTATGCCTCACACTCCATGTTTGAAGGAATTCCTGGAATAGGCAGATTTGAGATTGTATGACTGATTTTAGGCTCCTAATACTTATAACTATGTATCCAGCAAAGAAGAACTTTATTGTTTTCTGTAGAACGCAACAATATACAACAGCAATAATAGTGACAATAATAACAGCAACACTTACCAGAGGTCCAGCATAGTCAAGACTAATGCTTACTGGACAGGGTTGGTATTTATGAACAAACATATCCAATTAGATGTTCTAGCCAATCACAATCTAAGGAATGGACCGGCCAACATTACAGATGCAAGGTCCTGGTTCGGGCTTGTCAACCAAGTAGCATGGGCATACTCATTAAGCCCTATAATGCTACCATTCCGAGAACCTGACATCCGTGATTTCTGGGAGGTGCGACACCGACTTAGCAAAGACAGAGGGCTAGTATTAATGGACAGAAGAATTGTAATACCAAAGCCCTTAAGAAAGAAAATATAGCACATGCACAGCAACCAGACCCCAACAACAAACCACACATATATCCCCACGACTTCGATCATCAAGGATTCCCCGAGCTCTCACTAGGTTAATACCACACAACAAACCAGGCATAAAAGAGAGACACACCTCCCATGCAACCTGGCCCACCCGTGGGGGGGGGGCGAGATGTAGAACGCAACAATATACAACAGCAATAATAGTGACAATAATAACAGCAACACTTACCAGAGGTCCAGCATAGTCAAGACTAATGCTTACTGGACAGGGTTGGTATTTATGAACAAACATATCCAATTAGATGTTCTAGCCAATCACAATCCAAGGAATGGACCGGCCAATGTGTGCACATTGGAATCTCCCAATGTGCCATAAATAGCTCTTTCATTGAGGACTGATTTACTTTAGTTTTAGCCTTGCTAAAGACGTTGCTCTTAGCCTAGCTACTGACGACAAGTGTGTTTCGTGATTCAACAGTTTTCATTATTCTTAAAAGGCATATAAAGTAAAATAAAGAACAGAAGAAATAAAAGAGAGAACAAAAGCAAATATTCAGGTCTGCATCTATGCAATAAAGCTGTTGATGAACAAGAGTTAAATTTTACTAATTTTATAAATCCCAAATAACTCGTAAAGATATAGCTTTCCTCTTAAATTGAGAAAGACTATTATAGCATTATATCATATTTATGCTCTTATTAGAAAGAAATTGTTAGTCTTGATGCTGACGAGTTTGATATAGAGCTTCTAAATTTAGTATCCATCATTATTGGACCCAGAAGATTTCAGCATAGGCATTTTTGTCTCCCATGGGAGAAGGGAGTTCTCATTGAAAAGATGCTTCTAACAATTAATTTAGTATCCATCCTTATGGAATCCAGATTTCAACATAAGCTTTTTTGTCTCCCATGGGAAGAAGTTCTCACTGGAAAGATGCTTCTAACAATACACAACTAGGGAGCCATGTTACTCCAAGACATAACAAATCAAACAAAATTTAAATTTCCAAACTTCAAAAGAAAAACTTAATCAACTATCTTATAAAACTAATTATCCACATTTAATCAAACATTACTAATTAGGCTTATGGATAGTTCTTCCAGTTGAAATATAAAATTTACATAGTTTTATGGCGTAGTTGACAATGCAAACAAAAAACAAAAATATCTAAATCAATTAATCTCTCATTCACTTAAATTATGAAGATATTATTCAATAAATCTCCATAGAAGCTTTCAAAGAACAATATCAACTTCATAAAATAACATAAAAATTGTTTAAAAATGCAAAAGTTCTTTTCTGTCAAGTGGATTCATTTTCTATAGTAACAAATATTACTTGTGACTATTTGGTATAAATTTTTAGATGAAAACCAACAGTGATCAAAATCTTACCTTTCACCCGATGTAGATAAATACTTCAGCTAGCATGAAAATATCTGAGTTAGATATCTTTTATATTGGTTGAAGTAGAAGTAGAAGAAAATAGTATCAAAGAAGAGATGAAGAAAAGAGACTGACAAAGCAGAAAAAGGAAAAGATAAGAGAATTGATATGAGGCAGGTCACATTCATTATACTTTGTGATGTCATTTTGTTTGTGCAGTATTTGTAGATATAACCAAAAAGAGCTAATTTTCATCTCTAGTAAAAAAGACGTACTTTAAAAAATTTTTGGATGCTACTGAGCCATAATTTGTCCAATTCTTTATATTGTATTATCTGTTATGAAAAGACTGGAAAATCTCTTACAGCATGATGTGTGATGTATGATTTGGCATCCAGCTCATCTGAAGTTATGTATCTTTTATTTTCACAGTGTTTAATTCATCTGTTTCTAAATGTAATTAGAGTTAAGCTTTTACTTTTTCTGAGAAATCATTCTTTGGTTTTACTATTCACAGGTTAAAGGAATATTGGGGGGGGTAACTTTCTTATTTTTGCAACTGTATAATTCATGAATATGTCTTCTTGTTATATCTTGTGAAAGTTTCAGTAGCAATTGATATTACTCTACAGTCAAATATGTTTAACATTTTCCAAATCTTGATCATCATTTCTTGAGCTTTTCTATATTCTAACATTGATAAGTTCAGGTGTTGTAGTCTCTTTGTAGCTGTTTGATGAGATGAGCCCATTTTGTTGAATGACACTATACCAATTCTACATGTTTGATTTCTTTCTTTAGACAGGGATACTATAATAGATTATCATATTATAACCAAGGTCTAATATGACTGTAGTCACCCTCTCAGTGGGGCTTAAGATATTCTAAATGTATCCCTTTAGAAACCCACCAAAGAGGGTATTCTAAGTAGGACATTAAACTTAATCTGTGAGTGAGGCTCCAGTTCAGAAACTGGGAAGTATTGAGGCACAACTTCATTGTTATTACTCCCAGATCAACTCTGACCTGGATTGGTTGTACCGATTAGGATCCCATCTATGGAGCAAATGGATCAGTTTGAAAATTATTAGCAAAGTCATACGATTTTATTATTATATAAATACATTATATATTATTATATAAATATATCTGTCCAGAAGGCTGGGATACCTGGCTTCCCCGGATGTCTGGAACATTCACAAATGATATGGAACTCAATACTCTCAGCTAGAAAGGACAAAACAGAACTACATGTGATCTGGCTTAATTTCACCAATGCATATGGTTCAGTTCCGCACCACTTAATCCGAATGGCCCTCGAATTTTTCAACTTCCCTAGCAAGATTGGGGAAATCATAATGAAATACTTCAATTCAGCTTTCATGAAATTTACCATTAAAAACTATACCACCAAGTGGCAGGCACTTGAGATCAGCATCATGATGGGCTGTGTGATTTCCCCACTTCTTTTTATTCTAGCCATGGAACTCATTTTACGAGGTGCAGCAAATACATCAAAAAGAGTAAAGAAAAAATTAACATCCGACTCTTCCTTCTTCCAGAGCTTTTTTGGACCATCCCAAATCTCTGCCGATGGTTTACTACAAAGGTATTATGACCTTTTCACATGGGCGAGAATGAAGGCTAAGCCAAAGAAAAGTCGAAGCCTATTGTTAGTTGGAGGATCTGTCAGGGAGATCCATTTCAAAATTGGGGGTGATAAGATCTCAACAGTCAGGGAGAAGCCGGTAAAGAGTCTCGGACGTCTTTATTCAATCCCACTGACTGATCGTCATAGGGGTACAGAGGTCCAGTGAGTAGCTTTGAAGGGACTTAAATCAATTGATAAAACTTGTTTACCCGGAAGGATGAAGGCTTGGTGTTACCAACATGGTCTGCTACCCCGTCTTTTGTGGTCCTTACAGATGTACGAGATTGCGATATCTCGTGTTGAACAGATCCAACAGTATAGCAACAAATACTTGCATAAGTGGCTCGGAGTTCCTCCTTGTTTTTCAAAAGTGGGTTTATATACCAATTCTGGAAACCTACAGCTCCCAATATCCTCACTGGTAGAAGAATTCAAAATTGGGAAAGTACACCTTCACATGATGATGAAGGACTCAGCCGATGAGATCATTTGGAAGGCGTATCCAGAAATAAAATCAGGTACGAAGTGGTCGGCCGTTAAGACCGCCCAGGAGGCGGAATGCAGCCTACGAATCAAAGACATCATAGGCATCACTCAAACCAATCGAGCTGGGTTGGGTAGCACGAGCAAAAAGATATTCTACAAAATGAACCCAAAAGGAAAAAAAGACATGGTGAGCAAAGAAGTCAGGATGTTTGAGGAAGAGCAAAGAAAAGCCAGTGCTGTTACTCAGGCCAAACAATGTGCTTGGACAAAATGGAATGATATCAAACCAATTAAATTATCGTGGAAATCCTTAATTGCAATGGAACCACTGGCGATATCATTCTTTCTTCACTCTACTTATGATCTCTTACCAAATGCAACCAACCTAAAATTATGGGGATATACCAATTCGGACCTGTGCTTGTCGTGTAAAAGTGATCAGGGTACTTTGCGCCACGTCCTATCTGCATGTCCACAATCACTTCAGATGTACACATGGTGACATACTAAGGTATTAGAAGTGATAATAGAATTGTTAAGAGCACAATGTGAGACAGCAAATCAGCAATCCATAACAGCCAAGGAACCCATAATTCAGTTTCTCAAGGAAGGTGAATGTCCTGTGAGGAAACAAAAAAATCCTAACATGAAGCAACTGAATGGAGCTAGTGACTGGAAAGTTTCAGCAGATCTCAAGACGTCTTTACAATTTCCAGTTCACATTATTCAAACAGAAAACTGGCCGGACATTGTAGCATGGGCCAATTCAAAGAAGAGTGTCCTCCTCATAGAATTGACAGTCCCTTGGGAAGAAAACTGGGAGGAAGCATATGAGCGGAAGAAAAACTGCTATGAGACACTGCGTGCCGACTGCGTGGAAAAGGGTTGGATATGCCATGTGATTCCTATTGAGGTTGGTTGTCGTAGTTTTATAGGACACTCAGTCATTTTGTTTCTGTCAAAAATAGGAATCATAGGCCGCAGTTTGAAAGTTGCCTCAAATCGTCTTCAGACCACGGCGCGATATGCATCAAGTTGGATTTGGTCGAAAGCGAGAAAGTTTTCAGCATGAAGGAAATACACGCGGAACCACCTTTCCCATGTCATTACATAAGAAACAGTTACTGTAAACGCGTAATAACATCAACTGCCGAAAGTAAAAGCATTTTTTTTTTTTAAATCACAAACTACACTCAGAAAATAAAGACTAACGTCCAATGTAGTCTCTGCATTTAATTGATCTGGCGTATATACATATATATATATATATATATATGATTCTCTTAATACCCTGTCCGGTGGCAAAAGCTGCTTGGTAGCGCCAGGGGTGGCAGTACCACCTTGAGCTACTGAAACTGTGTAATCACCTCTGGATAGCGGCTGATGAGGACATGGTATCGCACGTGCTTTCACACATTGTATGATGGAAAAAAAAAAAATTCCTGTGTGTAAATCATTAATACTAGATAGGAATGCTTGAAATTATATAAGTGCATGCAAATTATTATAATTTAATAGGATTACTTATTCATATATCTGCTGGAAAATATAATTACTTGAAAAAAGTTTGAATCTAGTATTAAATAACCCAACAAGAATTAACATGCCTAAAACTAACCATAACTGCAGTAGAGTAGTTTAACTGTTTCAGTATCTATATGACTTGTACATGTAATTTGTATAATCATATTAACTATAAGCAACACTGTGTCACATTCTATACACTTTTATAAAACCTAAATTTATTTTTTCTTAATTCATAATCTAATTAGTTTCAAATTCTAATTACTTGTTTCTTAGAAAGCAAATAATCAATTACTTCAAACATAGATGGCAAAAACTTTGAAAACAAATGTGAAAACCTTTTCAAAACAACAAAATGCCAAAAAGAAAATCTTCATATTAAAAGAACATTTTAAATGCATAATATTATTTTACTAAAAATCATTTCACTATAATATGTACTTATAAAAAAAGACAACCTCCTATGCTTGATAGCATATCAAAATGAACTCTAAATAATTCCTTTGTTTTTGTTTTTTACATTTATACAGTGTGTTGATGTATTTTTGTTTTATTTAGGGGTACAATGTAAAAATAGTAATTCAAAAATTCTCATTTGTTCTTGGTTGGAAAATAAAGTTACTGCATCTAGACACTGTTAACCATATGATGACCTAAGTTCCACATACTCACACATTCACAGCCAATGAAAGTAATTCATTTCCCTTTACTCTTACAGCAAGCAGCAAAACTATTAAAAGTTGCATTTTCTAACAGTACCCAGAGAGCCTATTCTACATAATGCTTGTGGATGGAATTCAATAGTGTTCCATGCAAGCCAAATGGACTGATGTTTCCAATTCAATAAGTATGGTAGGATACAATGAGGTATTGGAAATTAATACTTATTTGTGAAGGAAGTATGCATCCCAAAAGCTTTTTACAGTAGACGAAAATTATAGCTGGAAACTTGTATAAGAGAAAACTATTAGAACCAACTATTGGCCTTACAATGTTTGGTAGCCTTGAAAAGTTTTTGATGCTATCATATGACCAAAATAAGTGATGACTATTTGAAACATGATATCAGATTTTACCAAGGGGATTTCTTATACAATTCGGTTGGAGAATGTAGTTAATATCACTAGTCTTAAGAAAGAACAGGCTAATATTCTGATTTTTTTTTCTTTTTTGAATTAATTTTTTCATTAAAATAATTTCTCGACAATGATAGTGTTGAGGTGTGGCAGGTTCAACAGCAATATAAAGAATAGAATTGGTAAACTGAGTTTAAACTCTTGCCGGTACAGTTTACATTTACTTAATACTAATTTATAGAGGTGCATATAGTGTAACAATTTTGAGATAAACTTGACAAGCTGAGTTTAAATCCTGGACAAGGCTGTTTGTATTTCACTTTGTGCTAATGGTCTCTGAAAAAGAATGAATTTATTTAATTCCCCCCTCCAAGCTCTGGGTAAATAGTAGAGGAGACTAAACTCTCAAGCCTTGGCATGACAATTGGTCTAGAAAGTAAACTGAATTCAAACCAGCTGTACATCTCTTAAAAACTGAACTTGTGTTACATCCTGCCTATATCAGAGAATTTGGATAAATGCATACTTCACATGAATGTTTTTAGGAAAAGTATAAATCCATTTCCATTCTCAACCATGGCAGTTGAAGCTCTTGAGCTTTGTTAAAAGGCAATTCCTTTTGGGTATTTAGTGAAAACTCAGGTTAGGGATCATGTTTTGTTGGTACCATATAACCATGTAAATAAAACCTGTTGCATATTACTTGAAGAGGAGATAAACAATGCCAAAAAGCCACCATTGCCCTTAGAGATATCAACAGGGGATCCCAATGATCAAAATGTTATGGGAACCTGCATCCACAATGATAATAACTTTGAAATAAATCAAGTTTTTAAATAATACTAAGTTTATAATATTTTGGGATTTAAAAACGATTCTTCAATAGCTTACAATTCCTAGGCATGAATTAAACATTTTAATGTTCCATTACTAAAATTCCACTGAAACAATGATTTTTACTTTGATATTATTATGTCTGTATCACCCTAATGAAGACATTATGTTTCTTTTTAGATGATGGTATTATCCAATTGAAACTCTGTAATCAAAAGAAATCAAGTTTGGTTTGAAAATATACTTGACTATATAAGATTTTTTTGTGGGAGAGTACTTATTTTTGAACTGGTATGTATCCATATTTTTTATTTCAGAGTTTCAATGCAGTAGAGTTTGCTCATAAAAAATATCTTATGATATTTATTTTCATTATATAATGTACCATTAAAAATAATAAAATTCAGGTATCTTTGATTTAGAAAAAAATAAATTTTATTATGTTAATGTCCATGATGATATTGATGCTCCAATTTAGGAAGGATTCCAATTGGCATATCATAATTACCTCAATTATATCAAGAATTTGGATGATTCAAAAATCACATTCAATGTATATGCAGTCATGATAAAATTATCATTCAGTTACAAATTAGAGTGAAAAATGGTTCATTCTCTTAGTCAAGCCATTTTAAATGTATTGCTTCAGAAAAAACTTATGATGGATTGCTTTTGTTAGGTTATGGTTACATACATACACAAATAGTGTATATATGAATAGATACATAAAACAAACATTACATAATTTATGTGCACAGTAAAATAAGAAAATAATATTCTGGTTATAAGGGACATGCATAACTATAATTATGTCTTAAAGAATAAAATTAAAAAATTAAAAGTACAAAGAGAAAAAAGATCTAAAAAGAACACTAATGAGTTTCACAGCATTCCACTTTGTAGAGAGATAACAAGTGCATTGTATCAGAGATAAAGAAATTGGATTAGTACCTGAGAAATAGTTTTCAAGTTGATTGTTTTGTTTTTTGTTGTTTTTTTTTTTTTTCACTTTTTTTTGACAAGAAAACTAAATTCTTTAAAGAAAAAACAAAAAGTAGCATAACATAATCAATAGAGGAACTTAGGTCTCTAGTAAAGATAAAAAATGGAAACCACAATATTTTTCTTTCAAAACACATGATATTTATTTTGTGTCAAAGAAAGTTGACCTAGAGCATATGCAAAAATGCAAAACTCAGCTTGTATTGTCATCAGCAGATAATTTTCAAGAGATGATTACTGAATGAAGATTTTAGTCACGGTAAATAATTTTATCATCTTAACTATCAGATTGTGATTTAATTCCCTAGATAAAGATTAAGCATTAACATACAAGAAAATCAGGTAAATTGACAGACAAAATGTACGTAGACGGTAAAGGTTATCAGATAATAAGAATTGAACAAAATTTCAGGTAGACATTTACAAAAAACCCACAAAACTAACATTACAGTTTTAGTAGGTTGATACAAAAGTTCTTAAAGCCAAATCTTACACAATGTTTGGAAAATTGTAGGAGCATTGTTATAGTGTAGCAGTTCTACAACCACTTACCTCCCATCTCAAAAACAATCTAAGTAAGACAAACAAGACATGTGAGACACTGCTGAAGAAGCAAGGATGAACTCATATGATGTTCATCTATGAACCCCTACAAAGAGACATGCCAGTGTTGGCTAACCAGCAAGAACTTATTTGCATCAGCTCAGTGCAGACACTGGATGTAGTTAGGGTGACCAGCTGGGAGCAAAGGATGATAGGGAAAGATGGAGAGAGAGAGAGTGTGTGTCAGGAAGATATGTGCTGTTACCACAATAATGATGAAGATGATAATGATATCAGTCCTGGTGTCAAATTTTCCTTGAGAAGTGGTGGGTTTCTTTGGTTGAGGCAATTTTTATGTATTTAGCACATTTGCATGTATATGCTGTACTTGTTATATGGAGTTGGACATTTCTCAGTGGGAGGGAAGGGTTGCTGTTGTTAAGAAGAATCTAAATCAGTCTTTATGGAAACATTTATATTTTAGTGAAGAAACATAAAAATCATTGAAGTTTACTTAGCTTTTTATTGCTTGTATAATCACTCAACTGTAGTATGTCATTTACTAGCCTTGAAAAAACTTGGAAGCACAATAACTGAGTATCACATGTATTTATAGAAAGGAACATTGGTTAATTTTTAAACAATTGCCTTTATTTTCTAGTTTAATAGAGAAAGAAGTATCTTTTGAAGATAGTCTCTGGTGATAAAAAAATGGATTTATTATAAGAATTCAAAATAAAGAAGATCATAGCAAGATTTAGGAAAACCTTCAATATGTCAATCTGTATTGAATCTATTGATAAAAATGTTCTTAATGTTTGATGGGAATTAAAAAGATATTCATCATAAATTGATGAAACATGAACAACTATTACTATGAAGCACTAGAGTAACCAAGTATTTAGGTTGAATTATACAATTTTAGGAAAATCTTAGATGCATCATCAAGTTTATTCAGCTTTGTATTCCTTGTACAATTAATCAATGTTGGTTGGTTGATTGAATTTTATGGCATATCAACCTTTATAGGTTATTTAATCCTGTTTATACACATATTATATACATGATTTATAAATGCATATTTTGTAGACAAAATTTTTAAACATGAAAGTTCTTTTGTTTGTACACACTTAGATGGTTTCAAGTATTTCTATCTAACACTAAGAATTCTATTTAATACCAATCATTTTTTCCACCCACTTATATGGTTTCAAGTATTCCTATTCAACATGAATAATTTTATTTACTATTAACCATTTGTTTGCATACAGATGGTTTCAAACATTGTTATGCAACACTAACAAATTTAATTTTACAGTCATTTGTTTGTACACAGTCAAATCAATAGGCATGTTATTTGTAAGTGAATAGTTTGTTGGTAATTTTATTTTTATAAAAAGTTAGAGTTAATTTGCTTCCACACAATTAAGTATTGCAATTGGTCACATACAGTTAAATTGTTGCAAGTATTGGTGTCTAATACTAATAATCATTTTTACTATTAATCCTTTGTTTGCACACAGTGAAATGGCTTCAAGTATGGCTATTTAACATGAATAATTCTATTCAACACTATTCATTCATTTGCACACAGTTAAATAATTCCAAGTATTGCTATGTAAAACCAATAATTCAATTTAGACACACAGTTAAGGAGTTTCAAGTATTGCTATTTAACACTAATAATTCAATTCAACATTACTCATTCATTTGCACTCAGATAGTTTCAAGTATTGCACTCAGATAGTTTCAAGTATTGCTATATAACACTAACAATTCAGTTTAACATCAGTCATTCATTTGTACAGTTAAATAGTCAAACAGTTGAATCATAGATAGGACCCTATCAGGAATTACCACTCCAGGTTTGAGTGGATCAGGGAGTAATGGCAATGAAGGGTTACTTCACATTCCTCAAAGTTTCAGGACTAGAGCCTCACCATCAGATAGTTTAGTGTCATATTCAGGACACTCATTGAGGGGGATCTTACCCTTCTGCAGAGATACAGTCGGCTTATTCTACAGCCCCAATTCATCAAGTGTAGCACACTAATATATATGCATGTTTGGTAAAAGAACAGACAAGGAAGAATGCATATATATTTTTTTCAAGTTTTACTTGTCTATGAACAAGGGAATGTAAATCTAGTTCAAATGAATACAGATATAGTCAGGAAAAATCAAAGGTTTTAAAGAATGGTATAACTAATTTTTTACCAATTTATTTGGTACAATTTTAACAAAGTTGGCATTTAACATTCATATCAGCAAATCAAAGTTGGTGCACATATAAAGCTAAGTATATATGTATGCTGAGAATGCTCACCAATGGTCCGGGAGACCTAGGTTTAATCCCAGGTTGTGTCCAACCAAAGACTCTAAAAATGGTACTTGTTACCTCCTTGCTTAACACTCAGCAATATAAGGTATGTATCGAGGGTAAAGTGGAGTAATCCTGGGAAAGGAGTAGCGCCCTCCCCTACACCTCAGTGTCGTAGCTATTGGAAAGGGAGCCTTCTAGTTGCCCTCAACTATAGTCGCCAACTTTACTTTTACTTACTTATATATGTATAAACATGAACCTTAGAAAATACATTTCATATAAACTTACAAAAACAAGCATTGGTCAGCAGTTAAACATTTTTCTTTCTTTATTGACAGAATACCAGGAAAATAATCCAAAATTAAGAAAATCCAAGACAGTCTTCAACATCTCAATCTAAATAAATTTACTGGGGAAAAATTTCATATAAATTGTTGGAAACTAAACAAACTTTCAATGTACAATAATACAGCAAACAATTTGCTTATTGGAATAGAAATATTTATCTGACCAACTCATTTCCAGGTTCACCAAATTTCTGGATGATGGATTGGTCTGATTGATATATTGGTGGCCATTTTCTGTTGCTATTCTATTTTTTTCCCTGAAAAATAAAATTTACTATTTTTATCACAGATAACACAATTGCTCAGAAATGACGAGTGAATATAAAGAATATAAAAAAGATGTTCAAATACCCCAATAATATTGAGTAAGTAAATGACTCTTCTTTAAGTGGTACATAGAAAATTTAATTATTCAATATATTTTTTCTTTTAAATTTTACTTTTTTATAATGATTTATGGCTTCATTAAGAGACACAAGATTCAGGGAAATAAAATGTTTTAGTCTGAATAGTTTTAATGACAATATCAAACTATGGTTAGCGTTATTGGTATAAATATTGTAAAATCCTCACCATCAAAACAGCTCATTGATAGCAACAAAAATTCAATATTTCTAAGGTTAAAATTGATATAAATAATAATAGCACATGTATTAATAATACTGGGAAATATCAAATTTGGTGACTGTAATACATGATATCTTAGGTAAATTTTGGTTGCTGATTCTAAATTTCATCAGTTTGTCTCCATCAGCTCTATTTACTAAGATATGATATACTCCTAACATAACTAATTTATACATACAACAGGTCAGGCACAAGGATTGATGTCTACAAATTGTTATTATTGCCTTTTTAATTAGGAAAACTATCTTATACATGTAGAATACATTTATTTATGATCAAATTACATCATATAATCAGACTATAGTAAAAAAAAAAACATAGAAAGTTATCATTGATACACTGTCTATTCAAACATCTCACAAAAGCAGCATTTCATCATGGTGGAATAATTCCCCCTCTTCCTCTTTCAGGTCAACAAGGTTTTCTGGGAAATGATCCAAGTGACTGTAGAGGTAATACACTTTAATGTCCATTTTACAGTCATTACAGAGTAATTATCTGCTTTACAGGTCCCAAGAAAATTCCTCCCAACTATTGTGAACAAAGACCATGCATCTGCTTCAGCATTGTTTACTGAATCTTGGAAATAGCTCTTTCATGAGTTTCCCAAATTTGCAGCCCATCAAAAATATCTGCCTTTAGCTTCTCTATGCTCAGCACTGAAAATTTTCAGCATATGTAATCAAAGTAGCCCCTTTTACAAATAATTTCATTAAAACTAATTTGATGTGCAGTGGTGGTAAAATGATCTTATCTCTGTCAACCAATATTTCTGTAATTACATTCTTTTCTCCGACCACCATGATTTCTTTCACAGACAATTTTTTCTCACCCTGTGATTATCCTTAGATCTAATATCCCAGAGACAGATAAAGCAAGGATACTTAGTGTATCCACTTTGCTGATCCAGAAAAAAATTCACCATCTTCAGATCCACACAGATTAACCATTGGTAATCATAGCATAATATTATCTGGAGGACCAAAGCAATTGTTTTTTGCACTACAGTGACCAATTAGGATTAGTCCATATTTGTTCCTATCATGTAGAAGTGTACATTTTAAGCTCCACTTAGAACTATTTATGCACAAATGTCATTTACTCATAAGATATTTTGATATGCCCATTTTCATCAGTAAGCCTTGAGCATCATTGCAAAAAATAAAACCCTTTTTCCCAAAAAAAGGGGCAGTATACCTATTTCCCTTTTTTGATATTGCAACCAGAATCAAAATTGCATATTAAGTTCTTTTCTACTAGTCTGGATGCCAACAATTCTGCTAAATCCTTTAAGAGATTTAGCTTCCTTATGAAAATTCATCTTCAGAGAGCTCTTCAAAAAGAATGAATGATCAGACAGGTACTTCAACTGAATGTAATACAGATTGTTTTGCTGAGTTTATACCAGAATACAACCATTTACTCAAATTACATCAATTTATGTTAACCCTCCTGAAATCACTGATAAACCTACAGAAAAAATGGCCTACTAGACATCAAACATGAA
>CAUZXS010002296.1:85000-115000 GCA_963585895.1 Sepioteuthis lessoniana
TCTTCTCCAAGGGGCCTATTTGTCCAACTCTTTTACCCATAGCTAGAGGGAGAAAAAATAGTTTCAGTTCCTTTGTTTAAAGGCATATCAACCTTCAAGGGTTATTCAATGCCAAAGCCATCCTTGTAGAACAACAGTGGTACTATCTAACCCACAGTTGGTGGAGGGACAAGGAGGTTTATACCTTTCCTAAAAGTATTATTCTGAAAGTGAACATAATCATTTGACTGAAGTTTGGACTAGCTTACTTTAAAGCTGCAGTCCATAACTTTAGCCATTACACGATAAGGGCTCCCTCCCGCAAAAAAATAAAAAAATACCCCCCCACAAAAAAAAAACAAAATGAATATAACTTTTTAGAAAGGCATTATCACAAAATAAAATGCAGACAGCCTCATTTAGAATTTTAATTTTGCTTGCTGGGTCCATTTTCTTCAATAATATACAACCCTTGTCTATATATATATATATATATATATATATATATGTATGTATGTATGAATAAACTAAAACATTATCACCATTGTCACATGGTCTCCCACTGAGAGAAGAGAAATAAGGGATTACTACTATTCCTCCGTATTTGAATTAACAGGCCAAGGACTGACCGTTGAAAGAGGAATCTAGGTCAATTCCTCAAGTAACAAATCCAGGTAAAAATGGAAACCAACAGATGTTTGTATTCTGTGACCGGATGGGTAAAGAATGGGATACAGGGACATATAGTAGCCCTAACGAATCGCCTGACAGGGGAAGGAAGAAGATAGAAGCCAAATGATTGGCTAGAATCCCAAAGCAGAAATAGCCCCCTTCTTCCGTCAGTGGAAATAGGGAATAAGAAAATCAGTTTTGGAACAGAGGTCGTCGTGAACAGATGGGGCGAATCTCGTGCCAGACTCCGGGTAAAGAAAGCAGAAAGAATCTTGGACAAGAAGAGGAACTTAATGCCTTCAAGCCAGAGTGATATGCATAAATAAATTCTGTCAACCCGTAAAAGAGAAAATACTCTCCGAAGGAGCCCATCGAAAAGATCATCATCATCATCATTATCATGTCATGCCGCCAGCACGGATATCCTTGACTATCTCTCGCCATTTTTCCCTATCGTTCATCACCTCCGGCAGGTCTTCTGGGTTACATCCTGTGTCCTCACATAGCTGCTGTATGTAAGTTCGGGCTGGTCATCCTGCTTTTGCTGGGCCATATGTGGGGATCCATAGTAGTACGTCACTTACGAGCTCGTCTTTGCTTCTCCAGCAGTGTCCGGCGTGTCTGGCTCGTCTGACCTGTATAGTTTTCGTGATGGGAGGCAGGTGGCCGTACAGTTGGCGTCTCGTAGGGTGTTGTCGCCAGGACTTGTTCAATATTGCTCTCAACATTCTTGTATAGTTGCCGTCAAGTTTCTTCTCCAGCCGTTTGGTTAGCGTCCATGTAGTGCATCCATATAGCAGTATCGATACAACCGCTGCCTGGAAGAAACTGCGCTTCATTTCATCTGTCAGGTCTGATTTCCATATTATTGAGAGCCTATCTATAGCCGTCCATGCTTTCGTCAGCCGTGTGTCGATGTCGTTTTCTGTTAATGAGACGCTACTTCCTAGGTAGGTGAATTTGTCCACTAGCCTCAGAGAGGCTCCGTCTAGAGTGGTAATGTTGCCCGTTTGGTTGTAACACATATATTCAGTTTTGTGCGCATTGACATGGAGGCCAATGCCTGCTGCAGCTCGTTCCAAACTATGCAGTAGTGTCTCTGCTTGATTAGGCGTATTCGCTAGTAACGCTAAGTCATCAGCGTAGTCAGCGTCTGTGATTGTTTTTGTGGGGTACCTTTTGCTTCTTTTCTTAGCTCGAAGCCATTTTCTCTGATTTTATCGATCGAAGCTCTAAGCATGTAGTCTAGACAGATGATAAAGAGGTATGGGGCTAGCGTGTCTCCTTGTAGTACTCCTGCAACAATGTCGAAGTATTCCGTGTCTCCATCTGGTGAACGTACTTTCACTTTTGTGTTTTTGTAGAGGATAATTATTGCTGCTATGGTTTCTTTAGGTATGCCGTATGCTAGTAGGATTAGTTCCATTTTCCCTCTGTGGATGGAATCGAAGGCCTTGGTAAAGTCGACAAATAGTAATGTTGCCTGAAGGTTTTTTGCCTGGACGCCTTCAAGGATTCTACGGATGGTCAATATTTGTGAGGTTGTGGATCTATTTCTCCGGAAACCATTTTGGTTTTTCCTAAGGATGTTGTCTATTTTGGGTTCTATGCGGTTTCGTAGTAGGGCATTGTAGATTTTGGCTGCTATGGATGTAAGTGTTATCCCTCGGTAGTTCTTGGCTAATCCGAGGTCGCCTTTTTTAGGGAAAGGTAGGATGCATCCCTTCATCCATCTTTCTATCCTATTTTGACTATAGACAGCGTTGCATTGCCGGAGCAGTATATCGTCGAATTGTCTAGTCTTCCACACTTCTGGGGGGATCTCTTCTAGCCCTGCAGCTTTCCTATTTTTAATTTTTTTAAGAACCGAGTCGAGTTCTTCTTTGGTGAAAGGCCCTAGTTTAATGTCTAATTGCTTAATGATAATTCTGGTGATCGGTTCATCCGTTATTTTCGGTGGGCTTCCTAGTAGATTTTTGAAATGCTGCTCCCACAGTTTTACTCTTTCTTGTTGGCTTGCAGCTTTCAATTTTGCTTTGGCTGTGCTCTTCCTTCTACTTACTTCGTTTATTGTTTGCCAGGCTATCCTGGATTGTCTATCTTCCACCGAGTCTCTAATCTTATCTATCTGATTTATAATTCTGGTGATCGGTTCATCCGTTATTTTCGGTGGGCTTCCTAGTAGATTTTTGAAATGCTGTTCCCACAGTTTTACTCTTTCTTGTTGGCTTGCAGCTTTCAATTTTGCTTTGGCTGTGCTCTTCCTTCTACTTACTTCGTTTATTGTTTGCCAGGCTATCCTGGATTGTCTATCTTCCACCGAGTCTCTAATCTTATCTATCTGATTATCGAAAAGATAAGTAAACATTAAGACTGTTTATCCCTACACCCAATTATATACTCTCTCTCTCTCTCTCTCTGTCTCTCTCTCTGTCAATTTAAAGAAAGATTAAAGAAAAGAAGAAAAGGAAGAAAGAAATTTATCGTCATATATTATCCGCTGATAATATAGCCGACACTTTGAATATGTGTATCCGAGTGTGTAGTAAAAAGATTGATATATTTTAATGTTCCCCAATGTTGGAGTTGTTCATTTGTGTCATTTGCTGTCAAGTTGCTATTTCATGTTTCTTTTTCAGCTTCTTTCGCCTTAAGTTACTCCCGCTTAAATTGTCCTATAAATACCTTTAAAAATATTATAAGGGAAACCGGAGTTGTCGACTGCTATAATTAATATTATTACATCTAAACCTAGAGGTCCATACCTTCCATAAATCTAGGGGTGGAAGAGCTAGTGGCCTGGTGGGTGTATGTGTAATGTAAAATTTGGAAACCCCTTCCCAGCGGCGGTCAGTCTAGCCCTAAATTAACCCCCACATAATATGCCAGTTCATATATATACCTGAGAAAGGAGTCTAAACAAGGACTTATTTTACGAGGGATCAAGTGCCAGACCGCCCCGTCTTCACAGTGCGAAAAATAAACTCCCCGTTTGGTGATAACAATATTTAAATGCACCAGTTCCCATTTGCTTCTAAATGGTTGCTCATCCGGGGATCTCTTTATTTTAATTTGCCATCACACCATCTACCTAATAAGTTGTTGGCTGCAAAACAATTCTAAGATGTATACATATTAGTTCTCTAAAAGTTTCCTCTGGATTCTGGTGCCAGCATGTTAACAGTAGGTCCTTTAACTGTTGCAAGTTATGTGGTTGAAGTTTTGCAGTCCACAACAAAATTAAGATCTGGGTAATTCGTTAAAAGGGCTCCATGCTAAAATCTTCATGTTCCTGAAACCATTCCCATAAAACTCATGCAGTGTTACCAGAGGTGTTGTCTTGCTGAAAGAGATCACAGTGATCATAGAAGATTGTTACCATAAAGTTACATATCTGATCTTCACAAACATTTTGACAGGTGATGTATGATAAAGTACTATCCTCATATGTGATAGGACCCAGTCTTTCCCAGCAGAATGATAGGTAAACCATCACACTCTCTCCACAAGCTTGTTGTTTTTCAAAGGTGCATTCTGGTACCATCATTTACTTATTTTCCTAATGTACTCTGCCATCTATTTTATTCAGGAGAAACTGAGGTTATCATGCTAGTAAAACTGCTGACAAAATTGTTCTAGATAAATGGTATTTAGGTACATCTCATTGACTACAGTATGCATCACAAGGTAACCATAGGCAAGGCTAAAAATAGCCCAGTCTCCACAGTGTCAAGAAGTCCACGCTCAACTCATCTTTTTTTTGCTGTGTTTGAAGACAGAACATAGTTCAGGGAAATAAACACATACCACACTTTAATCCCAACCCAAAAGCCAAAGAAAAGAGCTTCTGGATAATCAAAATATATAAATATTTTTCATAACAAGAAAAACAGCAATTTTGTGGTAATAAGATTTTAATTTATATTTAAAAAATTCAGATATGAAAAAATACATTTGTATCTAAATATTATTTGAATACTTTGTAACAAGTTACATAAGATAAATTCCAATCAATGGGATAGATTTTTTAGTTTTTTTATAAGCTTTGATGTAAGCTGATTTGACTATGTAAGCAAAAAAGTGTTCACTCATTAGAAAGTGGCTAGGCAAACCAGTCTACCAGAAGCTATAGTCACTGAGAAAAATCAATGTGCATTTGAATAAAGGTGGCACACTAGAACTTCTTTCTCTAACTCAGCTACAAACTATATTTGAAAATAATTTTAAGTGATTTATAAAAAAGAGGGAAACAAAAAAACGAAAACGGAGAAAGAGTGAAAAGGTTAAAAATTTACTGTTGACACTCTTATCACCAAATCATTGCCAGCTTGTCATCATAAAAAAGAAAAAAGGAATTATATTAGAGGCATTTTTTTTACATAATCACAGATCAAAATATGGCAGTTTCAGTTTTAATTAAATCAAATACAAAATCCTTCAGGCAATTTTGTTCACATTAGACAAACATAAACTTAAAGGTAATAATGATTGCAGGGTGTGGGAAGATAAATTAAACAAGTGCCACAGATTGAATAGATTCCAATGATCTAGCAAATATTTTATCATGGTTGCTAAATTACTTTATTTTTTCAAAAATATTTTATATACAAAGGAATTATGAAGGCCTTTTGGGAAACGGTCTATTTAGTAAGAAAAGAATTAATTAATTTCATATATCCATCATGTTTTTGTACATTTATTGTAATACACTATAAAAAAATAAAATTTGATTTCAAATGCTAATTTTTGGCCTTTATGTTTCCTGGAGTAAATGATTCAATGTAGAATATTTTCTCTTCTAGATTAATGCATTAGTTTCTTCACAAACCTTTCATTCTGGAAGTTGAGGTTATAATCTTAGATAGAAGATACAATGTAATGGATATGTGTGTGGTTTGTTGTTGGGGTCTGGTTGCTGTGCATGTGCTATCACAGGGAGACAATGGGGGATGTGTGACTGTAGCATTAGTTGATGGGATTGTTGGTCCTAGTGTTGCACTTGGTATCGGGGTTGGTGTAGGCTTGAGCTCGCACTTTTTGAGGAAGCGACGGTTCCTAAGTGTAATTCTTCCGGAGCCATCAACCCTGATTTTGTATTGACGCTCAGGCAGAGCGGAGATTATCTTCCCTGTGGTGTTCCACCAGCGATTAAGTGGGTTTTGAATGGTCACTGTGTCACCGGCTTGTAATGGGCATAGGTTGTGAGTATGTCTGTTGTATCTTTCTATCAACTTAGCATTGCGTTTTCGAAGAATTACTTCGCGGCGTTGCGCTGCCGCTATCCATTCAGGATGTGGTTTGTAAAGGAATGGTTGCGAAGGGATAGAATCCCGAAGCCGGCGGTGGAGTAGTAGTTGTACCGGTGATAGGCCAATACCTTGAATTGGGGTATTTCTGTACTGCAAGATGGCTCGAGCGGCCTTGTCATTGTCCAGGGAACCTTGAGCGTCTGTGTTTCCGTTGACTATCCTCTTTGCAGTTTTTACTGCTAGCTCTGCACGGTCATTGGACTGGGGATATGCTACCGAGGATCGTCTGTGCTTTACGCCCCATGTCTGAAGGAATTCCTGGAATGCAGTAGAGGTGAATGGTTGGCCACCATCTGTACTGATTTCCTCTGGAGTGCCATACGTTTGAAATAGTTGTCGACAGATGGACATTAATTTTGATGTTGTGGCATGGCCTGGCTTCAGATGATATAATATGAGCCAGCCAGTCAATCTGTCTGCACAGGCAAGGTACGTAACGTGCCCAACGTGGAATATGTCCATCACTATTTGTTGGAATGGCCATTCTGGGGATGGTGTCATGGTGATGGGGTCTCGTGGTTGGCTAGGGGCAATGGTCGTACAAATCGAGCAATTCGCTCTAAAGTTTCGTATTGAGGCGTTCATTCCCGGCCAATAAACAGAGTCATTAGCTCGAGCTTTCATTCCATCTACGCCTTGGTGGGCTGAGTGTAGGCAGTGCAATATCTTCTTTCTTAAGGGCTTTGGTATTACGATTCTTCTGTCCATTAATACTAGCCCTCTGTCAGTGCTAAGTCGGTGTCGCACCTCCCAGAAATCACGGATGTCAGGTTCTGTGAGGTTGCGTTTGGGTGAGAATCCCTGGTTAATAGCATTTATCAGGGTTGTATAGGTCTTGTCATTTCGACCCAGTGCCCGAATGTGGTCAGGGGTTATAACAGTGGTGTTGTTATCAATGTTTACTGCAGCTTGAATGGCAGCTAATTCCATTGCAACATCTCTGCTGTTAGAAAGGTGGATATCTTTGGTGGATGGGTTTGTGGGACATATGCTAATGAACGATTCCACTGTAGCAACTGGGTTGCGGGAAATGGCATCAGCGCCCCTGTGCCACTTGCCTGGGCAATGTTGAATTGTGAAGTGATATCTTAGGCACTTCTCTTTGAGTCTGAAGAGGCGTGGGTTGTTTACTTTGCCAAGGTCCCTGTCACCAAATATTCCCGTAAGCGGTTGATGGTCGGTCACTACTATCACACTTGGGCAGCCAATGATGAATAGGCGGCATTTTTCCAATGACCAGGCGATAGCGGCTGCTTTGCCCTCGATGGGTGCATATCGGCGCTCTGCGTCAGTGCAGAATCTGCTACCGGCAAATACAATGTGCCACCCGTCAGGACAACACACTGGGGCTTTTTCGGTGGGGCATGTGCAGTGCTTCTGTAACAGTAGGAAGCCCATTCCATCCTTGCTCCAGTCAGGTGCTAAGCAGGTCGTTCTATTTATATCGAAAGTGGTGACTCCTTTTTTTACTAGCCCCACTATAACTTGTTTAGACTGCTGAAATGCTTTTTCGAGACCTTCATTCCAAACGAAGTTGGAGTTTTTTTTTACAAGTTCTCGGAATGGTAGCATTATAGGGCTTAATGAGTATGCCCATGCTACTTGGTTGACAAGCCCGAACCAGGACCTAGCATCTGTAATGTTTTTAGGGCTTGGGAAGCTGGAAATTGCATTCAGCAAGTTGTTAGAAGGGGTCACTCCTGTTGGTGTTATTTGGAGGCCTCCGAATAGGACTACGTCTTGGCAGAACTGGAATTTATCTTTGTTGATGACTATTCCATTCGCCTCGCATAGTGATAAGTAGTCTAGGGTATGGTAGAAGGCGTCTTTTATGGTCTTGTCATAAAGGAGGGTGTCATCAACAACCTTTATTTTGCATGGGATGTCTTTAATTATCTCATCGTACCTCCGTGTATAGGCGTCACCCGAAGCTGCATACCCTTGGGGCATCCTGAGATACATGAAACGACCCCATTCTGTGATAAAGGTCGTGAGAGGTTGAGATTCTTCATCTAGGGGTATTGAATGGTAGCCATCCACCGCGTCCAGGACAGTTTTCTTTGTGTTTGGTGGTACCTGGAGTGAGAGTTTGAATGGGGAGCTAGTGTGGTGTGTCTCCCGCTTGCATTGGGAATTTAAATGTTGGTAGTCTACCGTTCTCCTTGGTTTACCGGTTTTTTTTGCGGTGATTACCATGGTGCTACACCAATCTGTCGGGGTACCAATAGGTACGGGACTGATGATGCCTCTTTTGACATCTTCCCAAAGGGCTTCCTTTACCTGCTCCTTGTAGTGATATGGTACTGGAATTGGGCTGTGTCTAGCTTTGGGGGTTGAGCCTTCCTTTAGGTGAATGTGGGCTGGAGGGCCGGACATAGCTGGAAATTTTCCGCGGCTGTTGAATACCGTGGTGGCAAATCTTTCCAACAGCCATTCCTTCAGTTTGGGCACGTTTTCACTGGTTGGTGAGAATGGAGGAGTTCTAGGGTAGTTGGAATTTGTTTTTGTTTTTTCTGAGAGGTCTACTTCAGAAAGACGTGGTTTTGAATGAGCTGCGTCACATCTTATTGGATCGATGAGCAAGGGTGGTGATGTCATGGGTTTAGGAAAGCAAGGGGGCAGTATGCCCACGTCCATGCATGCATCTTTGCTGAAATATAGTATCTGTACATTTCTGCATATGTACAGTGCCTGCTTTGTGGTCTTTTCTCCTACTTTGAAGGTGACGGGTAGCCAGCCCTGGCATGTCAAGGAGAACCCTCCAACCGTGCGCACCTTCTTGCTCGAGGGGACCAAGTTCTTCTCTGATATTCCCATGTGTCTCAGATGCTTTGTCCCGCCGAGGCATATTGTTGCACCACTGTCTGGGTAGATCCTTAGTTTGGTAGGACGAAAGGAGGGAATGTCCTTGGTCCGTCTTGGATCCGGACACAGAGAGAATGGGATAAGTGTTGCTTCCACTTCCTCACGGCTGCTATGGTTGCCCGGTTTATAGGTGTTGGTTGCTGGGTCGAATACCATGTGGGCAATGAGAGCATCCATGACGGCTTCCTCGTCCTCTGGATTCCATACGGCCCCTTGTTTTATTCTGCCCTTTGATTGACAGACTCCTTCAAAGTGATTCTCTTTGCCACATGCTCTGCATGTTTGACCCCATGCAGGACACATTCGCGGTCGATCACCTGACCCAGTTTTACCATGTTGGAAACTACCGCAACCCCTACATGCGTTACGTTGGGACTGTATTTCCATCATGTTCCTTCTGCGGTTATTGGTGGCAGTTGGCCGGATCGTATTTTGAGCCCGTTTTTGTCGGCAATATGCCGACATCTGAAGCCTCGCTATATCCGAGATGCCGGACATTTTGTCTTGGTCCCGCAGTGCCATCTCGAATGCTTGGGCGTGGCTCACATTTTGTTCTAGGGTCTCCAGCGATCCTGCTTTAGCCAACAAGTCTGCTTGTAGAGCATCGTTGGCTATACCCCGAATGAACTAATCCTTGACGTATATGCCGGATAAATCGTGGTCACAGTTGGGGCATATAAAGTTGCAATCCCTTGCTCCTGACTTCAGTCGAATCAGGTAATCACCGACGGGCTCACCATTGCCTTGTGCAATGGATGAAAATGAGATTCTATGTACAATGGGATTGGACTTCCTCGTGACCAAAACCTCAAGCATGTCTAGTAGCTTGCTTGGGTCCGCGTTGAAGAACTCAGGGTAGGTGTTGATAATTGAGTTCTGAACAGTTTCTTCGGCGCAGTTGTATAGTTGGACGTTCATTTGTGTATCAGAAAGGTTGGTAATTTTTGTGAATACGTCCCAATCTATCTTAAACTTCCGAAACTGCTGTGGTGTCATTTCTGAGTTAAGCTGAGGAGGCTTGGCGGTCGGTTTTACATGAGTGGTTGGTGATGCCGGATTTTCTTTGGCCAACTTCAGTATGATGAGTACTTCTCCCATGTTCTTTATACCGAGCTCCTTGAGCATCGTTCGGTCCAGCATATGTATAGTGTCCCTTGCGATGCCTTCGCTTGAGAATGTCTGCACATAGATCTTTGCAGAGGCCGTGGTTATGCCTGCATTGGTGAAAATGCTCTCCCAGTCAGTCAGGTCGGATCCTGTTCGCAGCGCCATGTTGAAATACGAAACACACTTGTAGTCAGTAGCTAGGCTAAGAGCAACGTCTTTAGCAAGGCCAAGACCAAAGTGAATCAGTCCTCAATGAAAGAGCTATTTATGGCACATTGGGAGATTCCAATGTGCACACATTGGCCGGTCCATTCCTTGGATTGTGATTGGCTAGAACATCTCATTGGATATGTCTGTTCATAAATACCAACCCTGTCAGTAAGCATTAGTATTGACTATGCTGGACCTTTTTGTCTAGTTCGGTCGTAATTTTGACCGTTTTTTTTAAAAAAAAAAAAAAAAAAGGGAAAAATTTTTATTTGCAGTAAAACATCGGATCGGATTTTACCATCTCATCACGACAACTTCTCCCGGCTGGGCTGAAATTTTCTGACCCGGTTGGAAAAACAAAAGCTAAGTTCTTTTTCTCCCATTTTTTTGTTGTTGTTTTTTTTTTTTTTTTTCTCCTCATTTCTACATCTCATTCTTTCATCCAGCATATCATTTATGGCCGGCCGGGCAGAAGGCTCGGCCATAAAGGCCCTTTTTTCCCCTACTAAGGGTGACCCTCCCCCCCAGGTGAAAAAGAAGAAAAACACATCACCTACCCCAAAAAATGCCCCTTCCCCTGACCAGAAAGAAAAAACGCCCCCCCAAAAATTACCCTCCCCGGAAAAGGAAGAAAAATTATCTCCCCAAAAAGGGGGGGATAAAAATAAAAAGAAAATAGTTGGACAGCCCCCCCGAAAATACAGGTCGATGTCGACGACCTGCTCCAGCGAGCAAAGGCCATCTCCAGTGAAGTACAGGAGCATGGCCTTATGTTCAATTTGGAGGAGGTAAGACAAGACCAGAAAAAAAGAACGGTGTCTGTCTTTGTAGTGGACAAACGATCCAGAAAAATCGTTAAGCCCGCCAAAGACATGGTCCTCCGTCAAATTTCCAGCCTGGGCGTAAAGGCACAAGCGATAATCGCTGGTGCTTCTTACGCTTTCTGGGATATATTGTTACCGACCACAGAAGAAGCCGTTGCCCTAACAAAAAAATCCCTTGAGAACAAGGATTATTTCTTTAGAACAGAATATATGGGGCGACGGCGAACCACGGTTTCAATATACGAGGTCCCTAGCTTCCTTCGAGACGCAAACTTAGCCGCCTATATGCTTCAGTTTGGTGACATCGTCTCAGCAACACACGATGGAATGCGTGGGGAATGGAGGTTCGACATCATGTTGGATATGAAAACCTTCTACTCCGTTCCCAACTGGTTGGAGGTGGAAGGGCGCAGGCTTCCTGTTATAGTATCGGACAGGAAACCCGCCTGCTGGCACTGTGGCGAGATTGGTCACCTCTCCGCAGTTTGCCCGGGGAAGAAGGCCCCGAAGAAGCCCGACCACAAACATGATACCCTCTCACCTGTGGTTAAAATAAACACGGAAAAGGAGGCTCCCGTAGTCTCGCCCACACCAGCGGGTAAAAAAAACCCCACTCCCCCTTCGTCCCCTACGGTTAATTCTGAAGAGGCGAAGGCTGAGTGGCTGACTGTGGGAAAAGGTGGGAGGAAGCTCCAACCTGAGGATCCTCGTTCCCAAAAGTCGGCCCAGGTAGGCACCGACAGTTTACCCCTCTCTAAAAAGTCCAACAGTCCACCCCCCACATATGCCCAGAAATCATCCCCCCCAAAAAACAAAGCCCCACCCAAGACCCCACCTAAACAGCGTACACCTCCCAGGGTCAGATCTTTCAGCCCAGGCCGGGAGAAATTTGAACAACTCCTGGAATTCAAAAAGCGGCTGGACCAGGAGAGAAAATCGGCTCCACACCAGGGCCTTCTCATTCCACACCATCATCACCAAGACATCCCAGAACCATTCGTCCACCACCAACCACACCACCCCATAGATCCATGCCTCCACCTCTCATGTCTGTGCTAGCCCAGGGAAAAAAGGGACCCACCCACCCTCCGCTGCCGTTGGAATCACCACCAACTAAACCAGCACCACCAGCAACAGCAACCTCATCATCACCATCTACCACGCCCAAGAAACGGCAGCGGAGCTCGTCAATCGACAGCTCGGGGGATGAGGTCCCCAAACATATAAAAAAAAGGGAAAAACCACGTCATCACACCGGAACAAACATCTGCCGGGTGGATGAGGGGGCTCTGGATCGTCTTCACAAGGTCCAGCCGCAGCTGTTGAAAGACTTAAGGGTCCTCCACAACTTCAAAGAAGTCAACGGTTGCAATGTGGAGGACCCTAAAAATTTCCCCAATTCATAGATCACCACAGTCATTTGGAAGGGCCGAGGGTCGGAAGGTGTGATGAAAATGCTCGGCGAGGCTAACAAGGCCCTCGGCCCTATATCATACATAAAAGACGATTTATCATCCTGTAAGGGTCTTGTTGGGAGGGTCCCTGTTGTTTTGCACCCCTCCCTCTATAGGGCAATAAAACTAACATTTCCGCGGGACGTCGGGGGTCTCGCTCATGACGGAACCATCGATAATGAGATCGGAAGGTGTGATGAAAATGCTCGGCGAGGCTAACGAGGCCCTCGGCCCTATATCATACATAAAAGACGATTTATCATCCTGTAAGGGTCTTGTTGGGAGGGTCCCTGTTGTTTTGCACCCCTCCCTCTATAGGGCAATAAAACTAACATTTCCGCGGGACGTCGGGGGTCTCGCTCATGACGGAACCATCGATAATGAGATGGCCACGGGATCCATGAGCCAGACCGTCGGAGTCCTGACCCCAGCCATGTTCAGTCCGGGCACTCAACCCCTGTAATTTTCATGATGGATTTAAGGTTGGCTAGTTTAAATGGCCGCGGCCTGAGGTCGGATTCTAAGCGATCCCAACTATTGTTATACCTCCAGCATCGCGGCATTGATATTTGTTGTTTACAGGAGACTCACTTCGACTCCAACTTCTATGAAGGTATTCTGGCGATGGACTATTTGTCCTTCTCAGCATGCTTTGATAGTCGTTCTAGAGGTGTCACCTGGCTGGTAAGTAGACATCTGGACGCTTCGTGTGCTCTTGTTCTTTCAGATCCAGCGGGCAGACTTTGTGTTCTGGATATTACCATAAAGGACAAGGCGTTTCGATTGATTGGGGTTTATGGACCCAATACCACCAGTGAGCTTCCTGCCTTTTTCCGGCGCATCGAGCCGTACGTCGTTCCGTCAAAGCGGGTAATTTTAGTGGGAGATTGGAACGCCGTCCTTGATCCCAACTTAGATAGAGGGGCTACTAGTGCGGGTACTAACCCCTTGGATGCCAGATATTTTCGTGAGTTTGTCCAGAAATTTGATCTGGTGGACAAATTTCGCGAAAGGCATCCAAATAAGATAGTTTGGACTTGGACCGGTAGGGGCGCCTCGGCCCAGCTGTATAGCTATTTGGACCGAGTGTTAGTTAAGCGAGTCGACTTAGACTATTTAGGTGGTCCAAGTTTTGAGGCGTATAAAAATTCCGACCACAAATTTTTATGTGTGTCGATTAGGTTAGATAAGGCTAGATGTAGGATGTCTGGTTACTGGAAGTTCAACCTTTCCCTTTTGGCGGAGGCTGACTTCCGGAACCAGCTAGAACTAACGATAAAGCAGGAATTGACGGGGGCCATCATGGGTAATAGGTGGTGGGCTAACCTTAAGGATAGCATTAGATCCTTTGCTGCCGACTATAGTAGGAGACTCAAGTCAGCTAGGGTAGCGGAGCAAAGGTCGATTAAGGATAAGCTAGATAGGGCGGTGTTGGCGGGAGATAGTGGGCAAGTTAACGTAGCTAAGGCTGAGCTGGCCTCCTTGCAAATTATGGAGTACCAAGCTCTAGTAGTTAGGGCTAGGTTAAAGAGAATGTCCTGCGAGGCGACGAATATGGCCCAGGAGTTACGGGCCGAGGAACTGAGGCATGCTACAGATCGGCATATCGCCAGTGTCACATCGCCGGAGGGGCTCCGTCGAACTACAAACAAAGCCATCTGTGGGGAGTTTCGGCAGTATTTCTTGAAGCTTTTCACCAGGGAGCCCGGACTGAGTTCTGCTCAGTTCGACGCCTATCTTGCCGACTTCCCTCGCCTTTCAGCGACTGAAGCGGCTGGGTGTGAGGGGCTCATAAAGGAGGAGGAGATTCGGGTTGCACTGAAGTCGGTCGGGCTGGATAAGTCCCCCGGAATTGATGGTCTGCCCTATGAAGTGTACTTAAGGTTGTCGCACATGTTTGTCCCCTTGCTGGCAACCATCTATAACAACTGGATGAGGCAGGGTACTATACCCAGACGCTTCACCAGGGGTATAGTGAAGTTGCTTCGTAAGAACAAACATGGTGGGGATGGGGTTAGTAACTTTCGCCCTTTAACGATGTTAAACACGGACTTAAAGATTTTGGTGAAGATCTTGGCAAACCGTTTGCAGACTGTCCTGCCTAGTCTGATTTGCCCCGAGCAGACTTGTGCTGTGAAGGGTAGGACTATCCAGGACAGTCTTCATCTGGTCCGCACGATCGTAGAAAAAGTCGACGGAAATGCCGCGCTGATCAATTTAGATCAGTCCAAGGCCTTCGATAGGGTTGACCATGCTTTTCTGGAGGCTGTCTTGTCTTCGGCCGGCTTCGGGGTTGATTTTCGCACCTAGATACGTCTCCTTTATGCGTCCCCCGGAGTCGTGGTGGAGGTGAATGGAGTAAGGTCGGAGCCCTTCACTCTGACTCGATCGATTCGTCAAGGTTGCCCGTTATCGCCAATGCTATATATCCTGGCGTTAGAGCCTTTTCTACGCAGGATAAAGGCGAACCCGGTCCTACGCGGCCTCACGTTACCTGGCGCCAGTGAGGTGGCCAGGTACACTGCATACGCTGACGACGTCAGCGTGCTTGTAACGAGCAGTGCCGAGGTGGAGGAGGTGAGCAAAGAAATCGGAAGGTACGAAGCTGTAACGGGGGCCAAGATTAACCGCGAAAAGTCTGTCGGCTTGCGGTTGGGCTCGTGGAAAGGCTATGCCCTTCCCGGCCCCTTCATTTGGAAAGACGGTCCGTGCAAGATACTCGGCGTCTGGTTTGGGCCCGACCTTCAATTGGAGAAAAATTGGTCGGAAGTGCTGAATAAGGTCGTAGCCGCAACTGAGTTGTGGCTGCGTAGAAGGCTTTCCCTAAAGGGTCGGGCAGAGGTGTGCAATTCGCACATCTACTCCCTAGCCGTTTACCGACTTTCAGTACTTCCTATCCCGGCCACCATCCTATTCAAGCTGGAAAGGATTCTCTTCCAGTTTCTCTGGGCCAAGAGACATCCTTTGGTGCGACGGGAGATCTGTTACCTTCACCCTTCTGAAGGCGGTCTAGGAGTACCTAACGTCGAGGTACGGCGCCATACTTTGCGTCTTACTTTCCTAGACCGGATGTGTTCACGAGACACGGCGGCGGGAAGCGTCTGGAAAGAAGACGCCAAACAATCTTTCCCGTCGCTAAGAAGTGTGCATTTTGCTGATGGGGAGACCCATCGGTTGCCCAGATGCGAATGCCCCTTCTATCGCGAGTGTCGGCATGCCTTGAAAGTGCTCTCTCGGCTGCAGACAGGTCTCTCTGACAGCCGGCCGTTGTTGAGTAGGGCATTATATCGATGTTTAGTGAGGGGGGCCGCTAGCGATGGTCTGATTGGCGAGCTCGGTGTGACGGAGGCGGAGGGTCGCTTACTGTGGCCTTGGGCCCCCAGGATGAGGTGTCTCAATAATGACGAGGCTTCCCTCACCTGGCTGGTCATTCGGAATGCCCTCTGGGTCGGCAAGAAATTGTTTGCAGCGCAACAGGCCATTTCGCCTGAGTGCGGCCGGTGCGGTGATTTGGAGGAGACTATTAGTCACGCCTTCTTTCACTGCCCGGTCGTACGGCCGCTGTGCAAGCTTCTTGAAGGCTACATGGTCCGCATCCTCGATGGAAAGTTTTTTGTCCTGGAAGCCAGTTCTGTGTGCAGCAATGTGGTGCCGAGGTTGAACAGACAGGAACATTATGTGTTTCTCTGCTTACTCGGCGTTATGCGTGTCATGATTTGGACGACAAGAAAGAAGGAACTCTGTGAGGGTGAGTCTTTTTCTTCTCAGACCCTGGTGGCATTTTACAAACACCAAATCAAAGTCAAAATCCGGTCTGAGAGAAAAAGACTCTCTTCACTGGAGTTTGGCGAAAGGTGGGTGACTGTTGCGCGCTTGTGTCGCGTGGTAGGAGCCAACCTTATTTTCACTTTGGACGTTCCAGGGACTTAAGGATATTGAGTTACCGGAAGGACATGACCACCCAGCCCAGGTAAGTTAGAATTTTTTAGGCCATTTTGATTTAGTTTGTTCCTAATTTAGTTAACTTAGCTAGAGTATGCAAGGTCATCGAGCCCCCCCCTTTTTTGTCCCCTTCTTTTGTTTTACTCTCCCTTCCCTTCCCTTCCCCTCTGTTAGATGACAGGAATTGGAGTTCTCCAGGAGTGCGAGGGAGGGCTTATTTTATTTCATGTTTATTGTTTATTTATGTTTTTTCTAATTATTTATCTTATTTGATTATTTTTCCTCCTTCGACACTATTTTCGACTGGTTAACCCCTTTTTCTGCCATGTTTTAGTACGTGGGGGGGACCCCATACTAACTATCATAATGTATATATGTTTTGTTCATTTTCGTTTTTAGGGGAAAATACTTGTTAATAAATGTACATAGCATTCGTTTAGTTTTTTTAAAAATGTTCCCCTCCCCCTCACTTTGTAAATATGGGTTTAAGTTTAGAAATCCATAGAGCAGTAGTGTTGTTTTGGTGATTGTTGTTTTTGGTGGATGCAGTTTGAAAGTGATATGTTTAATTGAGGTATTTTGGTGTTTTTTTAATTTGGAGATATGTATTGGTCAGTGAATGAGTCTAGTTAAGTTAGAGATTAGGATAGTGTAGACCAGCCTTCCCCCCCCCATTTTTCGGCCTCGTGCCAAATTTGTATTTTTTTTAAATACAATAAATATTTTGACTATGCTGGACCTCAGGTAAGTGTTGCTTGTTATTATTGTCACTGTTATTGCTGTTGTATATTGTTGCGTTCTACAATATATATATATATATATATACTGAAACAAAAAATAAACTAAGAATATTGCACTCTATATGCTGTAACTTGGGTTTCATGTGGTTATACAATCACCAGAGAGGGAAAAAGCATTTATTTGCAATCAGATGAACATGTAACTCAAATTACGGAGAAGGGAGTGCAATATTCTAATTTTGCTTTTAGGTTTTATACCCCTAAGTTGATTATGCATTGAGCACTTCCACTTTTTACTTCCAACCATCATATTCTTTATAAAGGAAATGGTTTTGCACTAAGAAATGTTTGAAGCTGATGATATCCTGCAAAAACTATGACAGATGCAGACTATACAGATAATCTAGTACTTCTCACAAATACACCAGCACAAGCTGAATCTTTATTGCATAACCTGGAGCAAGTAGCAGGAGCCATTGACATTGAGGTAAATGCAAATAAAACAGAGTTTGTGGGTTTCAAATAAGAAAGAGCCATCTCCACTTTAAGTGGTAAGTCTCTGAAATTATGAGACCAGTTCACATATCTCAGGAGCAACGTCTCGTCTACTGAAAGTGATGTCAACATATGCCAAGTGAAGGCAGGTTATTGATCATATGGAAATCTGATCAATCTGATAAAATAAAATGGAATTTCTTCCAAGCTGTTGCTGTGTCAACACTACTGTATGGATGTAGTATATGGATGCTAACAAAATGCATAAAGGAAAAACAAGAATGCTGCATGTTGTTTTGAACGGTACCTGGAAGCAGAACCCCAACAAAACAACAGCTATATAGCCATGTGAAGCCCTTCTGGAGAAGTATGGATAAACTCATAAGTGACAGCCTCTTATGGAATCCTGCATATGAATGGGCCAATCTTGACCAACCAGCAAAGACTTACTTACATCAGCTCTGTGCAAACACTCTCTATCCATACAATGACATCTGACATGCTGGTTGTTATATATATGTGTGTATGTGAGTGCATACACAGCTTACATAATGGTTATCATCCAAGAAAATTGACTCAGCAAGCAAAGTTCAAATTTATGATGAGGTTGTTTGTTACACTTTGCACAAATGTCCGTAAAGCATAAATCAAACTATTTTTCCCTTGACTACAGGTAAACGTTAAAGCATATTGGGTTCTCAAGCCTTGGTAGAGCAAGTGGTTTATGAGAAGGAAAAAACTGAATTCAAACCAATTTTAACAAGTTTGGCATACTGACAGGGGATAACAATTGCACAAAGAAACTGAAAGAGATGAGAATAGCAGATTTTCAAATTCATCTTCCAACAATGTATTCCCAGTAAAGGAAGGAAACAAACAGACATTTATGAAAATTTCATTTTTCCAACAAATTCTGTCTTACAAACTCTGTTCAAAAATACTTTTTTGTTATCATTCTGTTCAGTTTCTGCTTGCATATCTTGACTCAACCATGAGGAAGGGATATGATACTGGGATACTACAGCATGTTGGTGAGTGGTACTAAAAATAGTTCATCTTTCTCATCATTCTCCTTTAGAGGTGCCTCAACATTCAGTGCAATGGAGAAGATACTGTGAGCTAAGCCAAATAATTATAAGTGGTCATACTAAACTGAAAATCTTACCTCTGCCAGGTAAATATACTTTACTTTCTGCTTGTAGATAAAGAAAAAAGTTGAATCAAATCTATTTCATTATTCAAAAATTGAATCTTTATCAAACTTTTCTTGATTACTTTTCTTCAATCAATAAAGCTACCTATTTTTGTTTTTGGCATTGCTCATGAAATTTCCAAATGCTATTTTCTTAAATTATCATGTTTTATATCTTGAACACCTTTACATTTTTGCATTTGGTTGGTTGTATTTTATGATACATCAACCATCCAGAGTTATTTAAAGCTAAATCTAGTATATATATATATATATATATATATATATGTGTGTGTGTGTGTGTGTGTGTGTGTGTGTGTGATTTGTAAGTTGTTGGTTGGTTTTTTGGGTTTTATGGCAAATCAACCATTGTAGGTTATTTAATACCAAATCCATTTTTATACAAATAATCAGTTCTATTTCAAACAATTCAGTTTAGCATGGGTACACAGTTTAACCGTCAAAAACATTTTTATTTCAAGCTATTCAGTTTATTCAAACAATTCTAATTCAGCCAATTCAGTTTAGTATAAGTAAATATTTTGTAAAGACACATTTAAATGTCAAAACAGATCTATATTAAACAGTTTAGCATAAGTACAGTTTCAATGTCCAAAACAGTTCCATTTCAAACAATTCAGTTTAAATGTAAGTACACAGTTTAATTGTCAAAAACCTTTCTATTTCAAGCTATTCAGTTTAGTCAAATGGCTCTAATTTAAACAATTCAGTTTAGCATAAGTATGCAGTTTAGTTCTATTTAACCCATAGATAGGGCCCTATCAGGTGCTACCATTCCTGGCCAGAGTGGACCTGGGAGCAATGGCAGTGAGGTTGCCCCACATTCCATAAAGCCACAGCATCACTGAAACCTCACCATCAGATTGTTTAGTGTCATATCCAGGACACTCATTGGGGTGGGGGGTTTACTCCTCTGCAGAGGTGCAGTTGCTGTATTTTACAGCCCCAGCTGACTGGGCAATACACAGAGTTAATGTCAAAACAGTTTTATTTCAGATAATTCAGTTTAGCATAAGTATACATTTTAGAGGTCAAAACAGTTCTATTTTGAGCAATTCAGTTTAGCATAGATACACAGTTTAAATGCAAAAGACAGTAAACTCTTGAAACCACAGTTTAGTTCTATCTAACCCATAGATAGGACCCTTATCAAATGCTACCACTCTGAGACAAAGTGGACCTGGGAGCGATGACAATGAAGAGGTACTCTACATTCCCCAAAGCTCCAGAATTACTGGAATCTCACCATCAGATTGCTTAGTGTCATATCCGGGACACTCAGGGTGGGGGGTTCTTACTCCTCGGCAGAGAAACAGTCTGTGTATTCTATTGGCCCAGCCAACCGGGGAAGTGATTTGTAAGGGAATAGTTTGTAGGTAACATGATTTTTAAATGAACCAGAGCTCATTTGTTTACACACAGTTAAATTGTTTCAAGAATTGCTATTTAACACAAATAATTCTATTTAATAATGATAATCTCTTGTAAAAGATTACACAGTTCTTTTAAACCTATTGATGGGAACCTAACAGGTACAACCATACTGAGTCAGAGTGGACCTGAGAATAATGGATGTTAAGTGCTCATACCATTCAGAAAGTATATGTTGGTTTGTGACTTGTCAGGAATTGAACATGGGATCTTCTTATGACAAATTGTAGGTTAGTTCAATTTAAATGGGACTGTTTCAACCAATCAGAAGGAAGTTTGGGATTGTAGCAGATGCTACTTAAGACATGCATAAATTTGGTCATAGATGGAATTGATCTTACAGAGCGAAGGTTCGTCGTCGTATTATTCTTTGAATTGTGTTGATTACTTTTGCAATGTTGTTGTTTTGCTTATTGTTTTGCTTTCGTTTACAGTGGTGCAGTGTTTTTTGCTGTTTTTGAATATTTCCTTTGTGTGGACTGATTGTTAGCATTTATCATCATTGGACTGTTTACACGAAAATTGCATGTTGTGGAGCGGATTTCCCCCTCTTTTCTTTTTTCTAATTAATATTTTATTTCTTTTTCTATCTAGTTAGGTCCCATCCAGTTTTTCTCACCTAAAATCACGTTGACCTTCCTGATTGTTATTTTGCAATCATGGAGGGTTCTTCTCATATTTCACATCCCTCTAGCTCGTCACACCCTGATGTCCCACCAACACCAAATACCGCTAAATCGGAAAATGAGACCCTCCCGAAGCAGTCAGAAGAAACCCAAGCAACAAGCCTGATTGCCTCCAACTGGCTATCACTTCCTTCAGAGTCAGGGAGCCCTATTCCACCAGGGCAGAAATCTAAGCCAGAAAATCCGTCACCCTCGCCATGGAAGATCCAACAAAAGAATCCTGAAGATTATAAGAAGGACTGGGTGGGCAAGTATGCCGACTACTTTAAAGGCAACAAGATCTTGCCCATCCCGGAAATCCTTCAGAAACTGGAACCAAGAATTGTCTCACTGGTGGTGACAGATTTGAAGTCAAGACAGCTAGTTGGACTCAAGAAGGGTTCAAGGATTTAATACAGAAAGCGGGCATCCTATGCCAATACTTCTGCCAAAGGAGTTTTGCGACATGGGATGTCCTGCTCCCTTCCAGTGAACAAGCAGCCAAGGTTGCCAGCAGCAACATTACAACCAAGTTCTTCCAACTGCAGCTGGAATACTTAGGGACCCGTAGGATTCGGGTAACTGTCTGCAACGTCTCGGCGTTTATAACAGAAGTGCTGGCTGCATTCTTTAGTGCGTATGGATGTATCGAAGAAATAAACCTGCTCAGGTCAGCAGCCGGCACGGCCTACGCCCCGTAGGCCGTGCCGGCTAGACATATCCAGAACTATGTGTTCTGGATATGTCTAACTCGGGAGGGTTTTCAGGCAATTCCTGAAACTATTATCAGCAGAGAGAGGCAGATGATGGTGGTTGTGGAAGGCAGATACCAGCACTGTTAGAGCTGTAAGCAGTTGGGGCACATTTCGAAGTTCTGTCCCAAAAAGATCCGTCAAAAGCTGCAGCTGCCACAGAAACCACAGCAACAACAGTCTCCACAGCCACCATCAAGAGCGAGACCAAAACAACTGAAAAGGAGCTGGATCATGCCCAGCAAAAAAAAGCGGAAAACGGTTGGATTGAGGTGATCCAGAAAAAGAAGAAATCCCCGAAAAAAGCAGGGGATAAGTCCGCAACTGCCTCTCCTGCAAAAAACATGGAGTCAGCCTCTGCACCAGTATCTACACCAGCATCCACTTCAGCCTTCATACCCAAGTCAGTGACTGCGCCCATTCCTGCTCACATCACAGAGCATCCAGTCCTTCCTGCAACCCTAACCCTGCAACCAAGGCCAAAAAAAGCCAAAAGCAAACCAGTTCCCACCACACAAGTTCCCATCACCCCAGAAGCGCAAGAAATTCTGATGGAGATGGCAACTAATCTGTAGAGGAGAAGAAGCAGCGGAGAAGGAGCCACCAAGAAAATGTGTTCAGGGCCACCCTGCCCTGAGGATCCATTGGAAGGCCCTTCCAATGCCTTTCTCTAAAAACCTCTCCTTCAACAAGCCCCACTGCAGTTACCATTCCCACCTCCTTTTCTATCACTTCCTCCACCACCTCTTCCTCCACTACCTCCCCCACAATACCATTCTCCACAACATGCTCCCCCTGAACAACAATGTTCTCAACCCCCACAATTTCTACAACCCCCACAATCCCCGCAAACTCCTCAACCTCCCCAACAAATAGAACTGTTCCATCATCCTCCCTAGCTACCAAAGACTCGTCCCCACCAAATCTTGCATATGGCAAGATCTCAGTCTCATGAGAGACTTCCCCCCAAAAAATCTTCTGAGGACTTTATCCCTCCCCTCTCTAAGCCCGTCCTCCTCTCCAGAATTGTTTCTGGAAGTGACTCCCGCAGAGACAGAACTAGTGGCAGCAGATTCTGCACCGAAGCGATCTTGGCAGCAAGCTAAGGCAGCCAACCGAGACCTGACCAACGAGCAGTGCAGGAAGGCAGTGGCTCTGTGTACAGTTGGGCCAGAATCGGTGGCAGATTACCAGCTCCGAAAGTCACTGAAGCCACTGCTGGACCTGGAAAAAATAAATAAAAAAGAATCTACAACCCGGTCAACTTCAGGAGTGCACCCATGGTGACCACCTTCGTCTGTTTGGCTGGTGACCGTTCCAAGGGCGTGTGGAAGTTCTTAGATACTGTCTGTCAAAGTGACACAGGTGTTGAGCTGGCGGAGTTGGAGCACTCCTCCTTAAGACAATGTTTGCTGTTTTGCTCAGGGAGGGTCCCCATTTTGGTTCACCCCTCTTTTTATTGGTCACTAAAGGTGCGGTTCCCACTGGATGTTGGTGGAGTGTCCAGGGATGGCTGAGTGAATACTGAACTCGGCACCAGCTCCTTGATACAGGCTGTTGGCATCCTCACCCCCGAGGATTTCCGGCCCACTGTCAACACTGATTAGGTAAGTGTGCCAGGATGGCTTTAAACGTTGCTAGTCTAAATGTGAGGGGACTGGAGAGGCAAGCAAGTGTGCGCACTTGCTTGCTGAACTCTCGAACCTGTGTGTGAATGTTGCTGTGGTGCAGGAGACTCACTTCATTTGCGAGGCGGACTGTCGGGTGCTGAAGGATGACTTTGTTGTTTATTCAGCATTCAGTGCCTCAGCACTAGGGTCTCTCTGCTAGTTGGATGCAGCCTTGATGTGATTGTTAATGCTGTCCTTGCAGGAGATGGGGCCTGGCTGCAGGTGGCTGATGTTGCCATGAAAACCTTCGAGTGACTTAATTGTTTGTCCCACGTTCCACTGGTTAGGGCGGTTTGATCATAAACTTGTTAGAGTCAGTCTGCGGTTAGCTAATAGGCCTAGTCTGGCCAGCCACTGGAAGTTCAATACCTCCTTACTGGTGGCTGATGTTGCCATGAAAACCTTCGAGTTTCGGATAGCTGCGGTTTATGCACCTAATTCTGCTGTAGAGAGATGGCCCTTCCTTTGTTGGTTGAGGTCGTTCCTGGATGCCTCGAAGTGGACAGTTCTAGTGGGGGATTGGAATGCGATCCTTGACCCCAACATAGATAGGGCCAGTCAGGGTGCTAGCGGGTTGGTAAGGTGCGACAGCAGCCTGTCCGATTTGTTGACTGAGTTCAATTTGATTGACAGGTACCGTCTGGATCACCCAGGGAGGGAGATGTGGACGTGGATAGGAAGTTCGCCCTCTGGCCAGGTCCAGTTTTACCTGGACAGTGTTAATGAGAAGAGGTGACAGTGACTTAATTGCTTGTCCTACATTCCACTGGTTAGGGCGGTCTGATCAAAAACTTGATAGTCAGTCTGCGGTTAGCTAATAGGCCTAGTCTGGCCAGCCACTGGAAGTTCAATACCTCCTTACTGGAGATATGGGACTTCCGGATGTGGCTGGAAAACCTAATTCAACGGGTGTTAGTGAGGGCGGTTATTGGGAAAAAGTGGTGGGTATCTCTTAAGTATAGGATTAGGGATTTCACCATCAAATACAGCCAACAGCTCGCTTTAAATAGGGCTAAGAAGGCGAAATCTTTAGAAGATAGACTTTCCCGGGCGGTGGAAGGGGGGGACTCCGTAGCCATAGATCTAGCTAAGGGGGACCTTGAGTACGAGGCTAGTGAGCATTACAAGGGTTTCATAGTTAGAAATAGGCTAAAAAGAGTTCCAAACGAAGCTGTGAAATGTAGCGCACTTATGCGTAAGGAAGAGTTGAGAAGGTTCCCTCGTAGGTACATCGAGTGCATTAACGCCCCGGATGGGCACATGCTGAGATTGAGCTGTGAGATTCATGAGGCTTTCCGAACACACTTTCGAGATCGCTTTGCCCACTGTCCTGACCTCCAGGTTCAGGAGTTTTGCAACTATTTAGCTGACTTCCTCTGCCTTGAGGAGGTGGAAGCGGCTAGTCGCAAGGGTATGGTTACTGAATGTGAAGTCTGTAGTGTGTTGAAGCAAGTCAGCCTTAACAAGTCGCCTGAACTGGATGGTTTACCCTACGAAGTGTACTTGAGGATGTTGCACATGTTTGTCCCTATTCTAACAGATGTGTTCAACCATTGGTTTGCCCAGGGAGCCATCCCTGGTAACATTACCAAGGGTGTGATCACATTGCTGAAGAAAGAAGGCAGGCATGTTCGGGAGGAACTAGATGATTACAGGCCCATAACTCTGCTTAACACAGAGTTGAAGATTCTGGCCCGGGTCTTGGCAAACCGTTTGCAACTTGTCATCAGTGATCTAATCAGCCCTGAGCAGAACTACACTGTGAAAGGAAGATTGATCTGAGACAACTTGTACTTAGTGCACCAGATCCTAGAGGGAATAAAAGACGACACAAAAGTCGTGCTGATCAATTTAGATCAGTCCAAGGCCTTCGATAGGGTGGACCATCAGTTCTTGGAGGCGGTTTTGGAGACTGCTGGATTCGAACCAGAGTTCTGCAAATGCTGTGCCATAACCCACAGGTGGTGGTGCAGGTGGATGGGAGGTGTTCGGGGGCTTTTGCAATTGAGTGGTTGGTCTGGCAAAGCTGCCCCTTGTCCCCTCTTTATGTCCTTGCTCTGGAGCCCCTTCTTTGAAGGCTTAGGGATGGGGGGGCTTGTCCGGCCCTGCACGGAATCTTGCTAACCGGCAGCATCCGAGCCAAGATTTTCGCGTTTGCTGATGACATTGTGTCCAGGTGTTGGGACATATTGGCTGTGAAGAAGGTGGTCGCGAGATACAAAAAGGTAGCAGGTGCCAAGGTCAACTTTGACAAGAGCGAAGGCTCGCGGTTGGGTGCCTGGAGGGGCAGCGTTCCCCTGCCAGTTATGGTCCTGTCCACATCCTTGGGGTGTGGTTCGGGCCCGGCTTCCAGCTGGAGTGAAATTGGTTGGAAGTACGGGCTAAGGTAGAAGCGCAGGTGGTTGCCTGGCTTCGAAGGTGATTGTCCTTAAAGGGCAGGGCGGAGGTGTGCGCCATGTACATCTTCCCCTTGATGCTTTACCATTTGTCTGTACTGCCTCTGCCACAGGATAATCGGGCGGCGCTGATACAATCCCTTTTCAAGCTTCTTTGGAAAGGCTGAAGCCCTCAAGGTGGGAGTTGCCTTCTCTGACCTGAGGTTGTATCCCAAGGCTGAATGCCGTCGCAGACCAATGGATGAACCACCATTTGTCGGCAAGTGCTGCAGGTTCCTTCAAAATCTTCCTCGGTCCAGTGACCTCTCTTGGTCTCGTAAGGAGCTATATAGAGGGTTAGTGGTGGGTTCCGCCTCGGATCCTCTGGTCGAACAGTTCGGCTGGTCGGCGGAGGAGATTCACTCCCAGTGGAATTGGGCGCCAGGTTCGGGCTTCTTGAACAACTCTGAGTTTTCACTCACCTGGTGGCTAGCTCGAAATGCATTGGCCCTCAATGACTGGGCTTACAGAGCGTGCATAGCAGAGATGCCTGACTGTCCCCACTGTGGCAGTGGTTTAGAGGAAACGGCTTTGCAAGCCTTCTACTACTGCGAGCAGGTTTGCCCGTTCTGGGGCCACATTGAGGAGTGGACGGCTCGCATCAGCCCTAGATAGCTTGTGCTGCTCGACGTTGGTTATATTGAGGACAATGTTAACCCTCCGTTTCAGGGTGAGAAGCGTGCAGTGTTTTTCGTGATCCTAGTCATGGCTAGAATGATGATTTGGCAAACGCAAAACAAAGGATTGTATGAGGGTACAAACTTTTCTTATCATGATCTGATCTTGTTCTTTAAGCATCAGCTTAGGGTTAAGATTAGATGCCATAGAAGACGCTTGGACTGCATAACATTCAGCAAAAGGTGGATGCATGCAGCAAGCTTGGTCGTATGCAAGGGGGTAACATTGGCGTCATCCTTCCCTCCTCTGCCTGCGCATGGTGACGATGGTCCGGGTCCTTTGGGACCCCACCCCAGGTAAGTAGGAAGCTTACGTATTAGTTAGGAATTTTTTGACCCCTAGCTAGTGGTATGAGGTGTGTCATTGTCCCCACCGTTTAGATGTTAGTTCCCCTCAAGATCCTCTCCACTCCCAGTTTCTTTTCTTTGCCCTTTAACCACTTGTGAGTCCCAGACCTTTTTTGAGGATCTTGGTCACATATTTCTGTATTTCATGTTCATCTCCTTTCCTGACCGACACCTTTTTCTGTTTGTTCTTTTATCCCGTATAGTCTTAGGTCTTCCCCCCTATAGGGATAGTTTCAGCTTGTTTTTGGGCCTTATCCAGGTGCCAGAAAACAGTTGACTCTCCACAACATAGAAGTGGGGATGGGAGGTAAACCAACTGGGTTTATGTTTTGTTTACCATCGGGCTTTTTCTCCAATCCCTCATCATCTTTCACTTGCTGTATATATGCCATTTAATTTTATCGGGTTTTAAGTAGGGCCTTCATGGAGTGAATGAGGTTTTTGATGATTGTGGCGTGGTTGGTAGATGAATGAATTTATTGTATAGAATGAGGAAAAAAATGATTGAATGATGATTGTTGGCGATGAGTGTGACTAGCTAGGACTTCATAGAAAATACTGTTTTCGCCCTCTTTCCTTTCCTCCCTATATTTGGGCCTTGTGCCCACTGAAAGTTGTATCTTTCAGAAATAAATGATCTTACAGGGGGAAGTGCTGACAGTCTGAACTGTTGCAATCATAAGTTAACAAACAATGGTAATAAAGGGGTACTCCACATTTTCCAAACTCCAAGACTGAAGCCTCACCATTAGATGCAGTTTGATGTCATACTCAGAACATTAAATGGTTTCAAGTATTGCTACCTAATACTAATAATTCTATTCAACTTTTTTCATTCACTTGAACACAATTAAATTGTTTCAAGTATTGCTATGTAATACTAACAATTCAATTAACATTAATCATTTATTTGCACACAATTAAATGGATTCAAGTATAGTAAATGATTAAATAGTTCTATCTGACCCATAGATGGGACCCTAACAGGTACTAGCATTCCAGGTTGGAGCAATAGGGGGAGTGAAGGAGTAATCCACATTACCCAAAGCTCCAGAACTGAAGCCTCACCATTCGATGCAATTTAGTGTCACATTTAGGGCACTCATTAAGGATGGAGCCTTACCCATCAACAGAGATGTAGTCTGCATATTCTACAGCCCTAACCAACTGAACTACATCTTTTCATTTATTTATTATTACTTGCTTAATGGTAGCAATAAAAATCATTAAAAAATACTGAACGTCTGGAAAAGTTCAATTTTGTCTAAACATAGGTTAAGGTTTAACTCATGAATCATCAAAGAGCTAGAGGCTAAAAGTTGTATTTTTTAAAGCACCAACTTCCAACCATCATAAAGAAAATATAAGCAAGTAATCAATAATATTAAAGCTGATAGCCAATCATTCTATCTGCATGAAAAATAGATAAATTAACTAACTAAGTGACTTGTATAAAATTACAAATATACATGACTTAATATAACTAATATAAAACAAATATTCTTATTCATTTTGCTTAGAATATGAGTCATAAATGAGTCAATATACATTTAATTATATTTGCTTAAAGGTCACTTTAAACAGTAGTAAAGCTCAATGACAAGTCACCTGCTATATATAGAATTTATATTATAATAATTCATTATAATATTATGATAAATAAAGGGAAATTACTTTGTAATTCTACTAAATAGACTTAATGATACAATTGAATAAAGGTATCATAAGTTTATTAAGTAATTATTAATCTTTTAATTTATTTTCTTCTTTTAATATTAGTTTGATATTCTTTTAAGATTTTAATTATATCATTATTTTATTGAATTACTTAGTATGCTTGCATAAATATGCTTGCATTCAATCCTTTAAGCTATAAGGTTGTAAACTTTTCAATCTTCATCTAACAATTTTAAAACACACAATAGGTGATATTGAAATTTCATATTTAAAAAATTATAACTGGAGTGACCTCCTTGACCAGACATTTAATTATACAGAAATTGGATCATTATCAAGGTGAGTGAGAATATAACATTATATTTATCATTAACATCATTATTATTATTAAGCTGTAAATTGGATTGAAAATTACTTTATTTTCTAAGTTAAAGTATTCTAACACTATTGTGTTAACAAAAAATCTTGCTATGTACAATTTTGGTGTAGGAGTAACACACATACAAAAATCAGATTGTTACTAAGAGAGGAGTGCAGAAAAATGTCTCAGCCCAAACAAGTGGAGCCATGAAACGTACATCATTTTTCTATATATTCATTCTACACTTCAACCCACTTGGCATGTAATGTCTTAAATTCCTTAAAACTCAGGAAAGATTTCAATAATTTTTTTTCTTTTTTCTTTTCTTGGTTGTACTTAGAATTTTTCAGCTCCTCTTACATAATGTAGATTCTAAGTTATTAATATAAGACTTGTATTTATATTTGACATAACAATGAAAACAAAACTCAGTCAAAAAACTTAAAAGAGGTTGTTGTGTACCACAAATTAAATTTAAAAACAAAACATTCAAAACATTCATTGATATGTTGTTCATGATAAATAACTAAATAGATATAGATTCTCTTTTCAGGTACATTTGAATAAATGTATCATAATCTTGTTAAATGCTATCAGAAAGGTAATCAGACAGTAATATATTTAAATTGTTTTGAAGAGTTTAAGATGAAAGACCTAATTAGTCTTAAACTATACTTTTCTTCTTTTCTATGGCTTTTCATAAGATTACTTACTAGCTGTAACTGAAAATTCCACAAAATACATGCATAATTTCATTCATTTAAACTTTATAACATTCTAAGATAAATCTTTGTGGATTTCAATTCTAAAATTTAGAGAAGTAATAATGATTATATATATATATGTATGAAAGTCAATATATATTTGCTCCTCTCAGCAAGCATCGATCGCTATGTGAACTATTTTGATATCCAAGTCCTGATGATGGTTACTGAAACCAAAACATTAACGTCGACTTTACATCATAATATATTCACCTATTTGGATTATGTTTTTTCTGCTACCTTTATATATATATATAACTTAAATAACATGAAAAATTAATAATTAAATTTTGTGAAGTAATTTTTTTTGTAGATAAATATATCTAACTTATTTTGAGGATAATTTAGCTAAATTCATATGGAGTGATTTACTTTTAAATAAGGCTAAAGAATTCAGGCCATGAGAATGT